>JALMGJ010000015.1:15055000-15192500 GCA_023362775.1 Charina bottae
CAAAGGCAATGTATGGGAATGAAATGTATATTGCAAGATGTTCAGTTTCTCTCTCCAAAGCATTCCATTTTTTTCCTGCTGTGCTGGTGAAGGAATTCAAACAATGGAAACTTGCTCTGTGTTCACTTCCTAAACCTGTATGAAACTGGAAGACTGAATTTTGTACAGTAGTGTGTACTAAAAGTGTACATGTTGGAAGAAAGGAGCACATAAAACGGCACCGGAAAGCAATGCTGGGGGAAAAAACATGTATTAGGAAAAGTGTGCAGTGGGTAAGTAAGGTGCTACACCCCAATATTTATCATTTTCTTCTAAAAGGGTTCGTTCCAGCCTCCTGTTCATCATCCATTACAATTTTGAAATTTCATAAGGGCTTCACCTTAGCCAGGCTGGATGCTATGCCCTCAACAGTCCTTTTTGGGCGTTATTACTCCTATGCACCTTCAGTTATGTCCATGTGGTGATGGCTCAATAGAAACTCTAAGCCAGGCTTTCTCAGTTTTTTGACCCTGGAGGAACCCTTGAAATATTTTTCAGGCTTCGGGGAAGCCCTGAATATTCAGGCTGAAATATAGTCATTATATTTGTTTCATGTGTAGGCCTGTATATATGCATTAACAGTGTTCTTAAACTAAAAGAATGAAACTTACCTCTTTAATGTGAATTTGCCCGAATTTGAAATAATTTTTAAAGTAAATTGTGATCTCCCAGGGAACCCCTAGTGACCTCTTGCAGAACCCTAGGGTTCCATGGAACCCTGGTTGAGAAACCCTGCTCTAAGCCATCTGTTATTATATTGTTCCCTGTATAAGGACTCTAGACCAGGGCTTTCCAAAGTTTTTCCTGTGGCGACACACCAACCGGCGTTGGTGTGTCACCATGGGAAAACCCGGAAGTGCCGTCCTTGCAGCAGCGCGCAAAAACCCGGAAGCGCTGCTGCCGCTTTCGGGTTTTGCGTGCTGCAGTTGGTGTGTCACCGTGGGAAAACCCGGAAGCGCTGATGATGATCAGCGCTTCCGGGTTGTGTGGCGACACACCAGACTGTGTGTGGCGACACACTTTTGTGTCGCCACACACAGTTTGGAAGGCTCTGCTCTAGACAGACCTTCTGTATCCAATTTTGAAGAAATTTCCAGGTAGGCAGTGTGATTTCTATTTAATGCTACTTCTTTTGGATAAAGACTCAAAAATATCCTCCCAAGTAGCCCAGTTTTGTGCTACCATCTGTACGATATGCTGCACCATTATTTAGGTTTAGAATTTCTTAAGATAATATTTTATTTTATTTTGATTAATTTTAGTACTTTTATTCTTAATTATTTTAGATCTTATCATACTTATTGTTTTTCTGTTTTATATATATAAAACAGAATATTAATATTTATATATATAAAACAGAATACGTAATAGTACTGCTATTACTAGATATTTTGATTGTATCTGGCCTTAAGGCTATACTAAACTTGATGCTGATAAACCCAGCTATTGTAGCTAAATGTTATATGTGCAAGTTGCCATTTTGGCTTGTTTAACAAATCATCCAAGAAATCCTGGACTAGCATGGGATCTATACGATATGTAAAATATTATATAATTATTTCATATATTAGATGGGTCCCATGACTATGTTATGGGACTTTGTATGCAATATACATAGTTATCTATAGATCTAGATTGGAGGCCTGTATTTATGAGAATGCCCAGGGTTTACAAAACTTTAGTTTGGCCCTTTTCACAGCTTAACAATACATATAAACCCAGACAATTTGGCTTATTTATCAAACCATGTTTAGTAGGATTATGGCTTAGTGTGATGTGTAAACCTAGCTATTGTATGATTATGCTTTTAAATTGACTAAGGGAAATTGCCCCTTTCAATTTGGATTGATCTGGATGACCCTTTCTTAAGACAACCATAAACTATACATGTCTTTCTCCTCCATTAAGAGAGCACCAACAGCTGCAACTCTAAGACCAAGTCTTGTTGCACTTGCATTTTCTTCTAAACTGTCTGTTCCTGTTTCATTCTAGCCCACATTAATTTAACTGGAAAAATGCTCAGTCCCTTTGTTTCAATGAGTTGTGAGTCTCACATTTCACTTGGCGTTGCTTAAATTGCCAATCATGCATCTCACGTTCTATGTGCTGTCAGCTCGGCTTGGTTTATCACCTTGGATTTGGGGGTGGGGATAACTAGTCAGTGTTTTGATGATGCAAGGAACCCTTCCTTCCTTCCTTCCTTCCTTCCACCCACCCACTCCCTATCTTCTACTTCGCAAAAATCACACTCTTTTAATGAGAATGCAAATGAAATGAAAAGCTGTGGGAAATGGCTGGAGAAGATCTGCTTGTTAAAACTGTTTTATCTGGAGGTGGGAAGAAAGCAAAGGAGATCAAGAGGGCAACACACTGTTTTTTCCCCCTCCCAGAGGGTTGTGGCAGGTAGCCAAATGTGGAGGTAGCTATCTTCATAGGTAGGCTATCCAATGCCTGGTTCTCATTGTTGTTTGTGGTTGAGAAGCTCAGTGCCACAGTTGGAGACTTGGGCCCCCTTCACTTGCATTGGAGAATTAGTGTGAGACAGCCAGATAGTGAGTTGGACTGGCCTGAAGTTGACTTTGATTGAATTTGGGCCAGGCAGCTTCTGTCAGCCCAAACTATCCCACAGGATTGTTGTGGGAAAAAATAAGAGGAGAGAATGCTATGTATGAATGGAAGCTCCTGAATGGAAGTTAGATTATAAGTCAACTAAATAAATAAATGAGAGCCAATCTGGGCCAGTGGTTAAGGCATCAGGCTAGAAACCAGGAGACCATGAGTTAAGCACAAAGCCAGATGGGTGAATTTGGGCCAGTTGCTCCATCTCAGCCCCACGAAGAAGGCAATTGTAAGCCACTTCCCAAAATGTTGCCAAGAAAACTGCAGAGACCTGTCCACGTAGTTGTCAGGAATCAAGACTGACTCAAAGGTATATTTCTTTTGAGAGTCGGTTTGGTGTTGTGGTTAAAGTGCTGGACCAGGAGCAGGGAAACATGAGTTCTTGTCCTGCCTTAGGAATGGAAGCCAGCTGGGTGACTTTGAGCCAATCACTCTTTCTCAGCCCCAGAAAGAAAGCAATGGCAAACCACCCAGAAAATGTTCCCAAGAAAACTGCAGGGACTTGTCCAGGCAATCGTCAGGACTCAACGCTGACTTGAAGGTACAAAATGAATAAATCTGGCCATCTTTGCCAAGGGCAGAATCCCATCTCTTGGCTAGTGCATATAATTATTTAATATATTTATCCTTAGGGGCAGATCCAACTTATAATCAGGCTCAGCTATGCTTCATATAAGTGGCATAGTGGTTAAGGAATTGACCTGGGACTGAGGTAACTCAAGGTCATATCCATCTTCAGTCAAGGAAGCCCACCGGGTGACTTCGGCTCAGTCTCTCTCTCAGCCCATACTGCTCCTACAGGGTGGTGGTTGTGGGAGAAACTGAAGGAGGGGAAGCTATGTACGTTATCTTGAGCTCCTGAAAGAAAGGGAAGATGTATATCAAATAAATAATAAATGTCTTATTGAATAAGCCATAAACAGTTGCATTCGTAGATTTGCTAAATCAGAAACCATGCATAGGAAATGGCTGGGTTCCTATTACACTCTAAACCGGCACCAAATCCACGATGCGATTTGCAAACCAGACCTGTTTTACAGAAAAGGGCCCTCATGAGGCTGCCTACCAAAAATAGGGGGGGGGGGGGAAGAGTCAAAAACAATATATTGCATGGCAGTTTCCAATATATTTGAGCACGAAACGCTACATGGAAATTTTGAAAAAAGCAACAGGGATTAGAATAGCCTGTCAATGAAGTCTTTACTCAAAAGCAGATTGAAATGGAAATGTTTCATGCTTCACTTTGAGGAAGCCAAAGAGTGGTGAGCTGTGTACCTCCTGAGGAAGGGGATTACTGATTTGGAGCTACCATGAGTAGGGCTGGTGCCTACTCATCCTCAACCTGACATTTCTTCACAGTGAACCAGGGAGGAAAGGGTTGTGAGACCAGCCTAAAGCTTCCACAAATTGATGTGATGCAGCCCGCCCCTAGTTTAGCAAGCTTTTCAGGTGCCAGGCACCATGAATGAATTTGTGTGATGGCAGGGTGCCAAATGATAATACTAAGGTAAAGGTTCCCCCTGCGCATTTGTGCAGTCGTGTCCGACTCTAGGGGCCGGTGCTCATCTCCGTTTGTTAGCTGAAGAGCCAGCGTTGTCCGAAGACGCTTCCATGGTCATGTGGCCGCATGACGCGCGCGGAACGCTGTTACCTACCCACCGAAGTGGTACCTATTCATCTACTTGCATTTGCATGCTTTCGAAATGCTAGGTTGGCAAGAGCTGGAGCTAGTGCAGGAGCTCACTCCGTCACGTGGGGCTAGGGATTCGAACCTCCGAACATGCGACCTTCCGATCGACAAGCCTGCTGAGCCACCACACCCCTTAGGGTTAGGGTTAGGAAGCTTAGAAACAAGATAAATTCAACCAAGATTCTCAAGAGCAGAGAATAATGGAGAGAAACAGGCGATGAAAATATTTGGGAAATGGCAAGACAGGCTTTGGCACAAGAACTTTTAAAAGGGATTACTGGTTGACAAAGTAATGGTTTAATCACAGTTATAATTAAGTTGCATGCAAACGACAACAGGGGTTCACTCTCTTGAGATACAGTATAGCTAACTAGTGATGGCTGGAAGATCTCTATTACTGGAAGATCTCTAAAGGATCTGTTTGTCCTTTTCAATTTAGTTCTTCATGACTTTGAAATAACATGAATAATGGAATGTAAAAACATAGGACAGCACAGTGGCTTAATTAACATTTGAACAAAGAAATGAATTAACTGTTATTAAGCAATTTAAAATGGTTTCTAAAGAGGTTCTCTTGATTCTACAGTATAGTTTTTTTTTTAATCCGTTCAATTGTGTCTGATTCTCGGAGACTGCCTCAACAAGTCCCTGCAGTTTTCTTGGAAAGGTTTTTCAAAAGTGGGTTGCCATTACCTCCTTCCTAGGGCTGAGAGAAAGTGACTGGCCCAAGTCTGTAGCTTGAATCATGTCAACTGGATTTCTATTTTCTCAGTGGAAACTTTTCACTCCTTATCCAAGGAGCTTCTTCAGTCTGAGCAAAGTTGGTTACCAACTTTGCTCAGACTGAAGAAGCTCCTTGGATAAGGAGCGAAAAGTTTCCACTGAGAAAATAGAAATCCAGTTGACATGATTCAAGCTACAGACAATTCCACCTGGATGACTGAGAACCTTCATAGACTGACTGGCCCAAGGTCACCCAGCTGGCTTTGTGCCTAAGGCAGGACTAGAACTCCTGGTCTCCCAGTTTCTACCCTGGTGCCTTAACCACTACACCAAACTGGCTCTCTATAATATAGCTATAAATAGTCAACACTTTACTATTTTGGCAGTAAATATATTTCCAACCCTGTTTCTCTGACAGATGAAGGTTTTCCATGGCTAGGACTCTGAAAATCCTTCAGTCCTGTCCTTGTACCAACACTTTTCCAATCCCTCCTCTTCCAGTTCCCTCCTCCTTTTGGAATATAAACTTGAAGGTGGCATTCTGTGTTGCCAACGTTTGACTGGCAGTGGCACCACCGATTAACCACAGAAACCTAAACCTAAATAATCACAGTAACCGTTGGTGTCTATGAAAGCCATCTATGCCTTCATAGGCAGTGCCAGGCCAAGGAGAACCTTTAGATATTACGTTTGGATTTTAGAAAAACTTTAGTGTGAGTTTACAAGACAGTAAATATATACATTTTAAGTATGGCTCTGTGCAGATGACTGGATGGGACCAGCCCTGCAAAGCTGAAAACGTAAAGCAACAGTCAGTTTAATCTTTAGAAGCTGACTGAAAGCCATCCTCTGCCCTTTAAATGAACATCTAAATAATATTGTAAAAGTAAAATCCAAGTAGCATGACAAGCTATTCTGGAGTTCAAGGTAGAGATGATAAGTCTGCTGAGGATTTACATGGGTCTGTCTGGTCAAACATATACAAGAGGATCTTCACTAGGAGATCAAAATATCTTCAGGAAGTGCTATGCAGAAACCATGCAAAGATACACTTTAATTAGTTTTAAATATGATACTCTTTCCAAGTGCTTACTGGGGCTGTTATTGATTCTTTGTAATGTCCTGAGAATATAAAATGACATCTCAAATCTCCTTACATACATATCTTATTGCACAATCTACAGTCTGCCTTTTATGGTGGCACCACCATTTATTGTAGCAGTAACTGAACCTCAGTCTGCTGATCTATATATATGTATATAAAGTATTTACTATTTTAAGGGTTTTTTTGTCCTGAAACTGGGGTTTGTCCTGAAACTGGGTCCCCTCACGAAATCACCTAGAATTCAAATAATCAGATCACTCTGTACACAAAAGATGATCCAGATACATTTTTTTTGGCCGTTCAATCGTGTCCGATCCTCGGCAGCTGCCTGGACAAGTCCCTGCAGTTTTCTTGGCAAGATTTCAGAAGTGGTTTGCCATTGCCTCCTTCCTAGGGCTGAGAGAGAGGGACTGGCCCAAGGTCACCCAGCTGGCTTTCATGCCTAATGCGGGACTAGAACTCACAATCTCCTGGTTTCTAGCCTGTTGCCTTAACCACTAGACCAAACTGGCTCTCTACAGTGAATACCAACATAGTGTGGAACCATGAAAAATCTAACAGTTCCATCAAAGCATTGTAGATCTGTATGGAACATATTGTTTTTAAAATCAGTATATGTTGGGGTCCCCCTCCCCCCCTTTTTTGATTTGGTAGATTCTTCCTTGCATGAAACACAAAATATCTGAAATTAGAAAATTAGTGTTACATGAAACATCATCAACCTGAAGCTACGTTCCTGATATGCTTGACAGTTAACTTGCAAGGAATAGGACTATTCAATGCTTCATGAAAGTTTAAGATTGATTTTACATATGAAAAAAGGCAGATGTCTATGCGTTTCCAACTCTTCAAGGAAGATCTGGAATTTCCAAACTTAGAGGACGAAGAGAAGCAAGTTGGTCCCAAAGAACCTCTCTTGGCAGGGACTTCCTAGAAATTCTCTAACGGTTCCCTCATGCTGGGAGCTGTTCTGAGTTTTTTTGACACGAGGTTTCAGGTTCATCCATCTCTAGGTCATCAGAGATTCTCCACTCTTTCCTAAGGTTGATTAGGAAAGTCTGAAGATCCTGATTAGCAAATGGTAGGCAAGAACAGCATGGTTCAATTCAAGCAGAACAGCAGTAGTTGGAAACCCAAGTGAGATTTTCTCTGGCAATTTCGAGAGAAATGGTAGATAAACTGGCTAGGTTCATTGGCTGTTGTGGGTCTTCCGGGCTGTGTGGCCGTGTTCTGGAAGTTGTGGTTCCTAACGTTTCGCCAGCATCTGTGGCCAGCATCTTCAGATGCTGGCCACAGATGCTGGCGAAACGTTAGGAACCACAACTTCCAGAACATGGCCACACAGCCCGGAAGACCCACAACAGCCATCGAACTCCAGCCGTGAAAGCCTTCGACAATACATTGGCTAGGTTCACTTATTGCACTAATCCATCACATGGTTTATTTGGTTATGGCTTAGCATTATGTGTGAATCAACCAATTGGGGTTTACTCAAGAAATCATGATTAAACAAGCCATAATTTCTGGCAGGGTGTGAACCCCACCACAATGTTACCCATTGCAACATGGCTATGTTGCAATATAGGATAACTTTTCAAGGCCAACCAATCCTATATAGTAGTGTTTCTCAACCTTTATCCTATGCTGGCTGGAGGATTCTGGGAGTTGGAGTCCATACATCTTCAAGTTGCCAAGGTTGAGAAACACTGCTATATAGTATCATCCCTATTTCATTATTATGATGGGATAAAACACCATGCTACACTTGTGTTCTCCCATCCTCCAGACGTGCATTAAGTACTCAGTGGACATTGTTTCCTCAAATTGTCTTGACACATAGAGCCTGGGTCACAGCTCTACATATGGATGCTTTTCGTTAGTCCCAACATATTCCTTGGGGAAGAGGAAATGTTAGCCATTGTTGCTATGTCTGAACTTCATAAATCCAGATGGCCACTAGATGTCAGTGAGCAGGATTTGTACCTCTTTGTTGCCCTTCAGTTACTGAATAATTTTTTTGGTAACCTAGATATGGTAGCACAAGTATAATGTAGGCTCAGAATGACAGAGAGAAATGTCCAAATTTTAATATTCTCTTTCTGAGGCGTGGGGGAGGAACTCTTGGAGTATACAGCACCATTTTCCGATGTTGTTATCTTCTCTGTTTTGTGGCATTTTATTCATGAAAATAACTGAAACAGAAAGGACAAGCTTTGCTGTTTTTATTTATGTACCAAATGCTGTAAAACTCTTTTGGAAAACTGTTTCTGTTTCGCATCATTCTTTCCTCTTTGAATTGGATGAAATAAGAAACTGCCTGCTTGCAAGAATTCTTCCCGAAGAGATCTGAGATTTGAAAAGCTAAACTAAAATTTTAAATGATTTCCCTATCTAGTTTCCTTTCACAACTCTTTTTGCCTACTGATCCTTTGAAAGGAACAAATGTGTTTGTTTTACTCAGGAGACAACTTTGACTCTAGAAAGATTTAAGTTAGTAATCTCTAGCTAAGCATTCAGAGGGTAGTCCATCTGCAGAATGTATATTAAGGACCCTGGGTTGAATGCACTAGTCATGTACGATATTGGGCCCAGAAGTGTGATGTGATGTCCTTAAGCATAATTCAAAGTGCTACATAGCTCTGTGGGCAGAGAAGCTATAAACTTGCTTGTCACAAGCAAGCAAGACGCAGGGTTACATTTGGACTGAAGAACCAAGCTGTGTTAGAACCAGCCATCGAGCCTTAATGAAAGTGTTAATTAGGATATTACAGAATTTATAGCCAAAATATCCTCTCTGCTAGACATCCCCATTGCTGCACATTTAATTAACTGTTTTGTCATTCAAAAGCCCAGAGAACATTGTGGGTGAACTCTTAGTAAGTAGAAATCTCTAAATAGCAACCAAACAACACTCCTTATTTTCTTTTCAAGCTTTTTAGCTTTGATTTTTCTTTCAAAGCAGACAGGCAAGGAACATGTGATTATCAGCTGGTTATAGGAATAAGCACACATTTAATCTACATAATCATCAATCTTCCTTTATGTAAAAGTGATTAGCAAATAGGGTTTTTAAGCAACTGTTTAGTTTACACATTGGCATCCTAGATTAACTTATTTCTAAAACACTTGATTTTTATCACGCTGCTTAATGATTTGTCCCATGATTTATTGGGTAATATGATGAATCATGTTAGATTTATTGTTTATCCTATAAATAGTGCAACAAATCATTAAACAGTGATAAAACCCAGCGGTTTCATGACAACGTCCACCTATGGCGTCTTCCTTCTACCACGGGGGGCTACTGCTGCGTGGTGGATTTAATTGTTCTTTGCTTCTCTCTCATTTTCTCTCCCCTGCTTTTATGACATTAGATGAAAGGGAATCTCCATTTAAATTAAATGGGTCTACAAAATAATGCTGAAGTCATAATTTGAGAATTTCAGCCATATTTATTTTACACACACACACATACACAAAATATCAAATTTCTGCTAGGTGCTAAAACCCAATATATACAATACAATAAATGCAATACTCTTTATTATAAAGTCATTAAATGTAATGATAATGCTTCATATTATAGTTGGTTATCTTCCTTCCTTCCTTCCTTCCTTCCTTCCTTCCTTCCTTCCTTCCTTCCTTCCTTCCTTCCTCCCTCCCTCCCTCCCTCCCTCCCTCCCTCTTCCTCTTCCTCTTCCTCTTCCTCTTCCTCTTCCTCTTCTATTCCAGAATGGAGGTTGGCAAAAATGTTGGATAAGTTGATGCAAGGCCATCATTTGGAAAGAAAGAAAGATTCTTCAGATATTATATTAATCAAGTGGTGTTTCAGTTGCATTGCATACTCATTCACAAGAGCTGTATGGAAATCTAGAGAGAAACATTTTTCTACATACAGACTTAGATGATGTCAGGTTGGGCCAAGGTAATAATTTAAGTTTCTGTCAGTTTCCCATTTTTGCAAATTTGGATTTTTCTCCATCTCCCATTTTTATTAATGGGAAGTTGAGTGGTTGAACTTTTAAACTACTGTCTATGTAGTTTGGTGCACATTTCTCCAAGCATCTGCATTTTTATTTGCAATTTTGCAAATCCTTTTTCATAATGTAATACATCTTAGAACATGATTTTTATGATGTGCATTTTTGGAGAGTTTTCCCTAATAAGGATTCTTCTGAAATGGTGCTTTGCACTGCAAGTTTTAGAAAAGTAAACATTTCTAATGACATCTAGGTTTGAAAATGCAAAAATAGTTGAATTTGTTTTCTTAGATGACCTCGCTGAATCCCTCTTCTACCCATCTCTAATATGAAGAGGCTGCCATGTGAGCAAGCATCTTATACTTGGACATGGATTTTGTAAATTACATGTTGCATCCTTATAGACAAATAATCTGTCTTTGTGGGCTTGGAGATTGCGATATCATGAATGCAGTATCTTGGGCTACTAAGCATGGCTTCATTCCTGATTGGTTAAGTTTGTACATCAAGAGGCAAACACATGAACAGGATTTGAATTATTAGTACATCTAGGATGGTAGATGGCTTAGAACCTTCTCAGAAAAGAACAGCTCAAGGATTTAAAATTGAAAATTTGGGTGGTAATGGTAAATAATGTGTTATGGAATCCGGGTAGGTCTTTTTTTAAGAGGGAGCACATGCCAGTAAGGTAATGCTCAAGATCTTGCAAGGTAGACTCCAGCAATTCATGGAGCGAGAATTGCCAGATGTACAAGCTGGGTTTAGAAAAGGCAGAGGAACTAGAGACCAAATTGCCAATATCCGCTGGATAATGGAGAAAGCCAGGGAATTTCAGAAAAACATCTATTTCTGTTTTATTGACTATTCTAAAGCCATTGACTGTGTGGATCATAACAAATTGTGGCAAGTTCTTGGTGGTATGGGGATACCAAGTCATCTTGTCTGCCTCCTGAGGAATCTGTATAACGACCAAGTAGCAACGGTAAGAACAGAGCACGGAACAACGGACTGGTTTAAGATTGGGAAAGGAGTACGGCAGGGTTGTATACTCTCACCCTACCTATTCAACCTGTACGCAGAACACATCATGCGACATGCTGGGCTTGAGGAATCCAAGGCTGGAGTTAAAATCGCTGGAAGAAACATTAACAATCTCAGATATGCAGATGATACCACTTTGATGGCTGAAAGCGAGGAGGAGTTGAGGAGCCTTATGATGAAGGTGAAAGAAGAAAGTGCAAAAGCTGGGTTGCAGTTAAACCTCAAAAAAACCAAGATTATGGCAACGAGCTTGATTGATGACTGGCAAATAGAGGGAGAAAAAGTGGAGGCAGTGACAGACTTTGTATTTCTAGGCGCAAAGATTACTGCAGACGCTGACTGCAGCCAGGAAATCAGAAGACGTCTACTTCTTGGGAGGAGAGCAATGGCAAATCTTGATAAAATAGTTAAGAGCAGAGACATCACACTGACAACAAAGGTCCGCATAGTTAAAGCAATGGTATTCCCTGTAGTAACCTATGGCTGCAAGAGCTGGACCATAAGGAAGGCTGAGCGAAGGAAGATAGATGCTTTTGAACTGTGGTGTTTGAGGAAAATTCTGAGAGTGCCTTGGACTGCAAGAAGATCAAACCAGTCCATACTCCAGGAAATCAAGCCAGACTGCTCACTTGAGGGAATGATATTAAAAGCAAAACTGAAGTACTTTGGCCACATAATGAGAAGACAGGATACCATGGAGAAGAAGCTGATGCTAGGGAAAGTGGAAGGCAAAAGGAAGAGGGGCCGACCAAGGGCAAGATGGATGGATGGTATTCTGGAGATGACGGACTCAACCATTGGGGAGCTGAGGATGGTGACGGCCGACAGAGGGCTCTGGCTCTGGTCCATGAAGTCACGAAGAGTCGGAAACGACTGAACGAATAAACAACAACAACACATGGGTCACTTTTAGTGCCCAGGCTTTATATGCTCCAATTCCTGATGTAATCTTTGCATCTCCAGATAGAATTGGAAAAGGCTCTTATCCAAACCCAGGAGAATCCATTTGATTTGATTTGATTTATCTCCTGCCTTTTATTCAAGAGTGCAAGGCAATATACAAAGTGCTCTCTGCTCCCATTGTTCCCCCTAACAACAACCCATGAGGCAGGTTGAGCTGAGAGAGAATGACCTGATGAACCTCCGTGACTAAGTGTGAATCTGACCGCAAGTCAGCCAGTGCAATTGGTACCAAAGTATGTCTGCTGCTAATGATGTCAATGTGGAGGAACTAAAGAGACCCATGGACTTTCTTCTTAAAAGAGTTACCAAATGCCCCTTCCCCTTAGTCCTACCTACACAAGGCAAGGTCCATAGCCTATCTGCATAAAGACCACAAAGCCAGCCAAGTTACTTTGGAACAAGGCACAAACATCCATAAACCCCCTGTTCCCACCCACCCACAACAGAAATTAAATCACCATTGGATTGATTTTGCTGATTATCCCTATAACCCGTTGAACCAAAGCCCACCTTGTTATAATCAGAGTAACTTTCCAAGGGTGGGCCTTGTATATGAAGGATTGAAATGGGTAAGAAAGGGAAGTGCTTAAAGCCATCATTACAGACCAGAGATGATTTCCCCACTAAATCTCTTCCTTGCTTTGCCATCTTACCCACAGAAACATCACATGCAGGAAGAGAACCTCAAGCCAGCAAGATCAACAGGACAGTGATTTCATCCTGTAGAGCAATTTCCCATTTCTGCTTTTGTTTTCATTCCTGCCAAAGAAAGCTGTATTCAAAATCGATAATTTATGATTATGCTAAAGATGTCATTTCTCTCCCTGACTTGGGATGATTAACTGACTCCTCTCCATAAATTAGAAAGGGGAAAGGATAGGTAGTGAGATAAACTGGTAACAAAACAGAATAATTTCATTAAATTAAAGAGATCTCTCATGTTGCAGCACTAGATGGATGGCAAAGGAGTATGTATAAAGAGTCAGATATACTTACGAGACCAAGCAGGAAAATTTTAACAGATGTTTATTGGCGCATATTTTATTTTTTGCTTCAAAGATATATGGAATATCAGGCTTTTATTTATTTTTCCCAACTAAATTTTCAAACAAATCTCTGAAAATATTTCAAGTAATCACTAATTTGGCCATTTTTGCTCACTTTGCTATTCCAGCAGTAAATACAAGTCGCTTTCCACAGTCCTAATGGTAGCAGTATTCTTGTAGTTTTCTTGGCAACAGCATTGAAGTGGATTGCCACTGATGCTTTCTGGAAATGTTTTTGGCTTCCCAGCACAACCTATAGACCTGGGATTTTCTGATAGTGTCTCACCCACGTAGAAACCAGGGCTGATCCCGCTTAGCTTTCAAGGTCAGCCAAGGTGAGCTAAGTATTGACCAAATGAATATCTGCTTTCAATCTTTATCTGCATGAGTCTGTTTGATGAAAGAGAATTTCTTTATAGACTAGAGAATTTGGGGTAAAATTCCAGGGGTGGAGGGGAGGTATTCCTGCAGTTCTTTAATTTTAAAGTGGCTAAAATATGTGTGAATTTTGCAATTGTGCAGTATCTTTCATTGTATTGTCATTTCTTGAGTTGTCTACAGTCTCCCTGGCTGCTAATGCATTCATTAAAACTCAAGGAGGAAATTTTCCTCTAGGGCTTTTTAAGAACAGAAAATGTGGGCAGATTACAAGGTGGTAGAACAACTAAAAGATGTGCATTAGAAAGCAGGAATGCCAGCATTGGCATCTTCTATTATCCCCAGCAGAAAAACTCTAGTAAGAGACATTTTTTTATTTAAAAAAAAAGGTAGGCTGAGAAATTGCAACATGGATTTTGGTACAACACTATGCCTTACAGTCTTTTTTTATATCTGTTTCATTAAGAAGGACTTGGAGGGAATTTCTTCTTTCAGAAGATACCCCTTGGAGTAGTGAGAGTAGCTATTATGACAGTCAATGGTTTGTGAGCAGATTCACCCCAGCCTGAAGTTCCTGGAGAGATCAAGTTAAAGGTTTATTGAATTAGCTGGGCAGAAGGGCCTTTCATTACAGCACACTTGTCCATGATGTGGGAAATTAACTCTTACTCTTGAAAAGGACGGATGCATCGATGGGGCAGAAGTGTGGGAGAGCCAAATACAAGAGTTAGGCTGTTTGCCAGCCCCACAACAATTACTTTTGTAACCACTCAAATATGTGCACTAGAATTTAGGGACTCAGATATATTAATACAGAACAGCTTTACACAAAGGATGGCTGAAATATGGGCTGGAACAAACTGCTGCAGTCAGCAGTAGAGGCCAATTGTTTAAATCAGTTCAAAGAGGAATTTTCTTTTTCTTTTTTGAAGAAGAGGCAAATTGGATAACAATGAATCTCTAGCTGGAAATTCTCAAATTAAAGATGCAGGATGTGGATGTTTTTCTTGGGGTTATGAGAGATGTTGTTTGTAGTCCGTGGAGTTCTCTTTGGGCTGTTACACTTTTGTATGTTGTCTTGAGCTGATAGCCATGAACAGACATATTATCCCATCTTTTTCTCCATGTGTTTTCCCCTCCTAATACTGTGCCAAAATCTGTCTTCCAGCTCCTGTTTTTTTTCCTTCAGGACCATGAAAGTGAGTCCTGTATTTTCACCTCATTCTGTGGATATTTTAGAATTAATTTGGTGACTTTACTGTGGTCACTCTTTTGCTGTTATACTCTTCTCCTCCATCCCTCTTGCAATCTGAAATAGCCCCCAGGGAAGAGTTTTCTCGTGATTTCTTCCCTTGAAATAGAATCCAAATGTTGGAAGCCAAGAAGGCTACAGATCGTTGGATGCAGGTACAGCAAAAGGCATCTCAGCCACTAACCAGGGCTACTTCCAGGTGACCAGCCTTTACATTGCCCAGCTCTTTTAATTCCATTTGTTTATTTAAAATGACGTTATTAATTCTCTTAGATACTATCACTCCAATAGCTCTTTTGATTGCAGTTTACATGCATATAATACCCTACAGGTGGTCCTCACTTAACGACCACTTGTTCAGTGACTGTTGAAACTTAGATGGTGCTGAACAAGTGGTATTTACGACTGGTCCTCATACTTACGATGTTGCAGTGTCCCGCAGTCATGTGATTGCCATTTGCAACCTTCTTTGCCAGCTTCCTACAAGCAAAGTCAAGGGGGAAGCCAGCAGGAGGTCAGAAATGGCAACCACATGACATCCTTGCTTAATGACCCATGGTGATTCTCTTAATTATGGCAACCGGAAGTGCCAGAATTTCCATTGCTAAGCAGCGTGGTCATGTGATGTCACATTTTACATCCATGTAGCTTAGTGATGGAAATTACTGTCCCAATTACTGTCGTTAAGTGAGGACTATCTACATTTTATAAAAGAAGGCTATGAAATACTCTCTTGAAAGTTCTTTCAAAATTTTATGCCAACTTGCAGAATTCCAAGGAATGGGTTTGTAGATGGCATGTGATCCTCAGACTTTACCTCTTTACATTCCTGTTCCACTTCTTACACAGATGTTAATTTCTGAAATTGGATTTTTCAACAAAGCACACTGTCTGATCAGTAGTAATTATAAGATCAAAAATGCCCAGGTTGGGTTGTATTAAAAATATCATTAGAAAGTGTCCTGTTTGGTTAATCTTTTTCCTAAACTAGAGCAATCCATGACCATTCATTTTCAGACTATGCTATCAATTGTGGTCAATGGACAATACTGCTCTCCCTTTTTTGGCTTGATCTAGATTTCTTTTTGTTTTTAAAAAAGATCTCTAACATTGGTGACTATATTTCCTTTTGCCCTTTTAAAAAAGTATAATTTAATGAGATGATGTTTAAAAACTGCCCCATAAAGTTTTGCTATGGTTATCAGAATGGACTGGTTTGGTGTGTGTGTGTGTGTGTGTATGTATTCAGATGTGTATGTGTGTGTACAAACATACATACGAGTGTACATACAAACATATATTTGCTCTATTCTATTGTGCAAAACTGGTTTTTATAGACTGGCATATAATGTTACTTTGATGCCTCATATTCATTGTATTCATGTACTCATTGTACATACTCATTTCACATGCTAGCAAGGTTATGCTCAAAATCCTACAAGCTAGGCTTCAGCAGTATGTGAACCGAGAACTACCAGAAGTGCAAGCTGCGTTTTGAAGAGGCAGAGGAACTAGAGATCAGATTGCCAACATTAGCTGGATCATGGAAAAAGCAAGAGAGTTCCAGAAAAACATCTACTTCTGCTTCATTGACTATGCTAAAGCCTTTGATATTGTGGATCACAACAAACTGGCAAATTCTTAAAGAGATGGGAGTACCAGACCACCTTACCTGTCTCCTGAGAAACCTGTATGCGGGCCAAGAAGCAACAGTTAGAACCGGACATGGAACAACCGATTGGCTCAAAATTGGGAAAGGAGTACGACAAGGATGTATATTATCACCCTGCTTATTTAACTTATATGCAGAGTACATCATGAGAAATGCTGGGCTGGATGAATCACAAGCCAGAGTTAAGATTGCCGGGAGGAATATCAACAACCTCAGATATGCAGACGAAACCACCCTAATGGCAGAAAGTGAAGAGGAACTAAAGAGCCTCTTGATGAGGGTGAAAGAGGAGAGTGCAAAAGCTGGCTTGAAACTCAACATTAAAAAAACTCAGATCATGGCATCTGGTCCCAACACTTCCTGGCAAATAGAAGGGGAAGAAATGGAAGCAGTGACAGATTTTATTTTCTTGGGCTCCAAGATCACTGCAGACAGTGACTGCAGCCATGAAATTAAAGGACTCTTGCTCCTTGGCAGGAAAGCTATGGCAAACCTAGACAGCATATTAAAAAGCAGAGATATCACCTTGCTGACAAAGGTCCATATAATTAAAGTTATTGTTTTTTCAGTAGTAATGTATGGCTATGAGAGTTGGACCATAAGGAAGGCTGAGCGCTGAAGAATTGATGCTTTCGAACTGTGGTGCTGGAGAAGACTCCTTAGAGTCCCTTGGACTGCAAGGAGGTCAAATCAGTCGATCC
This sequence comes from Charina bottae, assembly GCA_023362775.1. Lineage (NCBI taxonomy): Eukaryota > Metazoa > Chordata > Lepidosauria > Squamata > Charinaidae > Charina > Charina bottae. The sequence goes on from JALMGJ010000015.1 coordinate 15,072,210, forward strand.
TAAAGGAAATCAACCCTGACTGCTCATTGGAAGGACAGATGCTGAAGCTGAAGCTCAAATACTTTGGCCACCTAATGCGAAGAGAGGACTCACTGGAAAAGACCCTGATGCTGGGAAAGACTGAAGGCAAAAGGAGAAGGGGATGGCAGAGGATGATATGGTTAGATAGCATCACCGATGTAATGAACATGAACTTGAGCAAACTCCGGGAGGCAGTGGAAGACAGGAAGGCCTGGCGTGCTATGGTCCATGAGGTCACGAAGAGTCGGACACGACTAAACGACTGAACAACAACAACAATTCATTGTAATATCCATTATAATTTATCCTACTATTGGGGAGGCCCTTTGGTTCAGTGTGAGGCATCTTTAATATGCTGATGACCCCCGGATGAACATCACCATCCCTGGCTGAGCTGGAAATGCTGAGGAAGTCTTGAATCAGTGCTTGGAATCTCTGAGGATCTGAATGGAGTGAAACAAACTTTGATTAAATTAAACGTTAGGAACAAAAACTGCCAGAATAGGGCCACACAGCCCGGAAAACTCACAACCATTTGATTAAATCCCTCCAAGACAAAACTGCTACTCAACAATTAACACCCTAACAACCCTGTTCCCAGTAGTTACCTTGAATGGGGGGGTCATTCAATCACCCCAATGCAACCAGTACATGACTTGAGGGTCCTCCTGGACTCCTAGATCCTGTTGAAATAGCAGCTTGAAACTCCAACAAATAAGATTTTGATCTTTCCCATGGAAATTTGCTTGTAAATCAAATATTTACAAGAGATAGATAGATAGTCCGGAAGAACCTGAAGACTTGGCTCTGCCATCTCGCTTGTATTTGTATATTTACCAAATGTAAATATAAAATAAGTATAAAATCAAGTGGCCATAAAGATCTAATTCTGTGAGGAGAGCTCCAAGATGCCAGCCATCCCCAAGAATAATTTTATTTGTAAAAGAATAATTGTATTTGTATATTTTGGGGGCGTGGTGGCTCAGCGGGTAAGACACCCGGCTTGTCAATCGGAAGATCGCAAGTTCGGAGGTTCGAATCCCTAGCCCCGCGTGAGGGAGTGAGCTCCCTCACTCACCCCAGCTCTTGCCAACCTAGCAATTCGAAAGCATGCAAATGCAAGTAGATGAATAGGTACCACGGTGGGAAGGTAACAGCGTTCCGCACGCATCATGGTGCCACATGACCGCGGAAGCACCTTCGGACAACGCTGGCTCTTCGGCTAACAAACGGAGATGAGCACTGGCCCCTAGAGTCGGACACGACTGCACAAATGTGTGGGGGGAACCTTTACCTTTACTTGTATATTTTAGATGTTTTTATATGTATCTTCTTAATGTGGTTCTTATTGTAAATCGCCCAGAGTTCCCCTTTTCTGGGGGATATGGGCGGTGGCCAAATTTGAATTATAAATTAATAAATAAAAAATTCATTTGTTTTGATGTGGGAGAGGATTTTTTTTCAGCTAGACATGGCATGTTTTGGCCAAGGAAGTCCAGATTAACTGATCTGTGATGGCTTAGCCAATACTTTATAGGACCTTTCTTTTTTTCAGCAGGCTTGCCAAAGTCTTAACTTTAATCCTTGTATTCGTTGGCAGTAATTGAATTGTGTTTTTTGCAATGCGTTTGGATTGTTTTCTGCCTATCGTCACCTGTTTTGCCTTCCTGCTGTATAAACAGAGACACTTTTTCCCCTAGAGGCCACACAGAGGTTTCACAAAATGAAAAGACTGGGAAGGAAGACTGCCCCCACCTTGGAAGGCCCCTTGATCCTGAAATACTGAGAGTTGGGTGGGGGGAGGGCAGGGGAGCCCAATTACACAGCTCTTTGCTTGGTTAATGAAGGGTTGCAATTTCCCACCATGGTGAGCCAGCACTTTGGTCATCCTAAATAACCCATCAAAGGACTCGACAGGTTTGTCATTGAAAAACAGAAGAGAAGAGACTTGTGTTAGCCACCAGCTGTGTTCTGTCCTCTCTTCTTGTGGAGGTAGCGCCTCGGAGGCTGCTCTGCCTTTCTTCTCATTGTTACCTGCATGGGCATTGTTATTGACTGTATTTTAACACCCAGCAGAGAAAGCAGGGATGTGGCAGTGCTCAGCCTTATAGAAAGGCAGCAGCTGATGAGAGGATCTATTTCCCATAGGTTTCTGAGCCGGCGACTGAAAATGTCTTGTAACTCTATTAGGAAAGACCCATTGTGATCAATACAACCAACAGGGCCAGGAAAGCAGCTCTCGGAGTGGGATGAAATTTGCACATCCCTGGGTACTGTACTCAAGGGAGGTAATCTTTTCCAGGCAGATTCTTGCCTTCCATATCCAGTCCTTTGTTTGCACAGCCATGCTGCTTATGGAGGAAGAGAAGCAGGATGCGATGCAAGACTCAGACAGATCCATTACTTCAAAGTTATTCATTCAAGAAATGCCACTCGGCATGCTTGGCTCAGATGCCTGTTTAGCAATGGAGAAAGGCATGGTAAATATATGTATTTTGCCAGGTCTTGGTTCAACTAGCTTTTGGGGAGGATTTACTGGAGGTAGGGTGTCAGGGAGTTATTTTTGTAAAGAATTAAGATCTGTAGCTTGCTCAAGACCAAATGTGAGGCTTTAAATTGGGGTCTACTGAGAATTATGGTGTTGGTAGGACAACTTAGACCATTGGATCTATTCTCCTGCTCAGTACAAGAATCCAAATCTGTATTGCTTTCATGTGTGTTTACCCACTGGCCTATTCCATTTTGGTTTTAACCTGCAGTTGAAAAAAGAACATGTTAAAATTGAAATGTCAGTACATGTTTCTCAGTGTGCCTTGATCAGTTGATTGAACTATGCTAGAACATTCAGAAGAGTGAGAAACCTGGTGTATTTTGATTCACATCTCAGTTTCAGAGATAAGAATTGGGTCAAATATCAGAATTCATTGAGATGAAGTCCCTCAAAATGTGAGTTAATAGTGAAATGGCGGACATGCTATTTGCCAGTTTAGGGAGCAATTCTATGGCATACATGTTGGAGTTCTTCCTGTGAGGTTGAAAGGAGCCTTCCCATTTCAGAAAAAGAAGAAACAAATTCCCTCCTATCTTCTGCAGCCAACCCATTCTACTGTCAGGAAACCCACTCTCATAAATAAGCATAACAGGACATGACTAGGCTGAGGATCAACCAGATCCGAGGCCCCCTGGTTTTCCATCACCACCCGAATGCTAATCAAAATTTAGACTGACTTTTAAGCGGGTATCAAATTATTCCTTCTCCTTCTGTGCAATGGTAAAGATGTCTGCCACGCCCAACCAAAGAACAGGAAGGCCTCTGCTGTTTTTGCAAGCTATTGTCCTGCAAAAAGCTTCTGGACTGGTTTTATCAGCCCTTTTGGAGGTTCTGGAATGGAGCATTTTGACAAAACAATAAGATTGTCCTGCTATCATTTTAGAAGCTAGCTCTCTTACCTGCCAATAGTATAAACAATATAGTTACAATGAACTGATATTACACAGTGGGGAATTCTATGTGTTTACTTTTGAAAGGGGAGGTCTTCTTTCCTTTTTAGTTGTTCCCATATCCAGGAAAGAAAGAAAGAAAGAAAGAAAGAAAGGAAGGAAGGAAGGAAGGAAGGAAGGAAGGAAGGAAGGGGGGGGGAGAGAGAGAGAGAGAGAGAGAGAGCGCTTAGTTTTGAATAGCTAATTAATTTGAGGGTGATCTCAGTTATATCTCTTTTAACCAAATCCCTGCAGACTGCCTTGACATTTCGACTGCAGAAAGTACAACTTAATGCAAATACTGTGCCTGATGGATTCTACTTGGGTTTTCAGCTCTGCTGCTACGTTCAGCGGTTTTTGACCAGAAGTCTGCAATGACATTCTCATGGCACTCTGTAGTTAATTTTTGCTTAGAAATCCATTAGATTGCCCTCCTTGGTTTGTGTTGAGCTTCCAACTTTGGTACACTCACTTGGTATAGCTACATTATGTAGAATATACTGTGTCCTGGATTCAGTTCTAGGATTCCTCTTTTCATTGGGGTTTCAAGCTGGTAATTCCCAACTAAATGCAAAGAGCTAAGAGAAGTGGCTTTGGAGAGTAGACGCTCCAAAGTGGAAAGGGTTAAAGTTGACCCATTCCATGTGCCTTTTGACTGCCTTATATCAATGAAAAAAATCTTAGCTGAGTAAGAACTGGCCTTGGCTTTGACTGCAATGGTCCAGATGATAGGGAGATTTCTACCAAGCCCATGCAGCATCACAAATAATCACAAGAAATTGTACTGCTTTATGTGCCCTCCTGGATATGTACTGTATTTGCAGGTTAGCTAGATTGCAATATATTTGACATAATAGTGTAGTGATTAAAGTGTTGGATTAAGACCAGAGAGAGCCAGCCACTGAAGTTCACTGAGTGACTTTAGGCTAATCAGCTATCTCTCAACCCAGTTTACCTCAGGGAACTGTTGTTATGGAGAAAAATCTAAAGAATAAAAAATAAGTAAATACCATGAAACCACAAGCATTTCTTGTGAATGAGCACAAGGACATGGGAGCCCTTGAAGACTGACTAAATTGTAGAGAACTTGTAAGGGATGCATAATACATAGAAGGCTTCTCTTTATAGCATCTCGCTTTTGGTGGGACCAGAAGAATGCCTCCAAAGATGATGAGATAAAAATTTGGAGGAGAGAAACCAAAGTCTCATGATGCTAGGCTTTGGAGATAGCAAGTGTATGGGTCAGACCATCCCAACTTGTCCCCTTCCAGTTCTCTGGATTTCAACTGCTGGAATTTTCAGCAATTCTGGATGCCTGGGGAAATCTGGGAGTTGAAGTCCACACATCTGGAGGGTAGGAATTGAATTCTTTCAACCAATAATAACTTTGGGCCATTAGTCTTACAACTCAATTGCTGTGCACTATGTATGAACAAAGTGAGCCTTGCTTTAGCATTTTACACCCGTCTCTCCCACTTCAGTTTCTTTCAGATGTGTGGGATTACAGCTTCCATAATTCCCAGTCAGCATGGCTGAAGGTGAGTAGGTGGAAGTTGTAACTGAACCCATCTGAGGGACCCCAGACAGGTGAAAGTGGTTGTACAAGGTAATAGGGAGGGAGGGGTTTTTAGTGAACAAATGAATGGAGAGAAAGAGTGTTCACTAGATCTACAGGCCTGAAGGGACAAAAGAAATTGTTTTCTTTAAAGAGAGACGTACTCTTGATGTGTAACATGCTAAACAAATTAGTTAATTTTCGTGAGTGATTTATGAGAGGATGCTTCAAAATGGCCCATGTATTATTATTTTTTAAGAGGCCAACAAATTCTGTAGAATTTGGCAATCTGTCCTTAGCCTGGCTGGGCCCCCTCATGTACACAGCCCTCATTAGGGTGATCATTTGAAATCTTTGAAGAAGCTTCAGAAATGATGAAGCCAACGTGGAGGAATGCTGCACAAATGACACTGTGAGGCAGCCAAAACCCTAAGGGGAAACGCGGTGGAGCACGTCTCTTTTGAAAAAGAAAGCTACCCCAGAGGCACAATTACAGGCAGTAGATTTATGGAGTGGCAATGGAAAAAGAGTACACAGAATCTCTACCCTCTTGTCTCCAATTCTGGACAGTCGAAAGCAAGCAGGAGAAAGAGACTCTCCTCCCTCCCCTCTCCGCACACACATTAAAACAGCAAGGCAAAACTTTCCATGCGCTCACAAGCATGGGGTATTAATTTATGTCACTGTGATTAATAACAGTTGCTATTCAACAATAGATGCTGATAAACTATCATGTTTATAATTGCATGCACAAAGCTATATCTAAATGGAACGGGGGTGGGTGGGGGGAAGAGTGAGCAAATGAAATAATCCCTGCTACACTTTTATTCTTTCTCGCCTTCTCAAATATAATATATGTATTCGCCATGCCTCCATTTCAAAAGTCTAACTTTTATGAGGGGACTTTAGAGACGCAAGGCGACTCTGAGAATCTCAGTTCTATCAGTCGGGAGTGATTTGGTGTCCCCCTCCATTTTTGTTTTACCCAATGGCATTTAATTCTGTTGTGGAGACGTTACTGAAATGATTCACTGTTAGTTGATTGATTTAGGGTCATTTTTGGCTAGGGGTGGTCAACCTTAAGAGCTTTCCTCAGCAAGACTTGCCTTTTGTAGGAATTCTGGGATGGTAGTACCAGAACTCCATGAAACTTATTATTAGTATATAGTAGAAGTGTTCCCATAAACTTGCACAAGGCTTAATCAGTTCAAGACACAAAATAAACACACTTCACACGTTAGTGTAAAGTTACATAAAAAAAGAGTTTACAATTTTATTGTAACTCACAGTTCCTTAGTAGAAATGGTCCAGAATGAGCAAGTGGTTCTGACCAAACCCACAGTCTTCATTAATGTGGCCCTGCTGCATGGAAGTATGAGAAACAAAGGAGCCATAGCTGGCCCATGCTCCTTGGTAGGAGATCCGAGCAAAAAGAGGAAGAGAAGGGAACAGGAAACAAGAAACCGGGATTCAGCCCCTCCCTCACTAAGCAAGTAAGATCAGGTTACAGCAGAGGCTGTCTTCTCTTTCAAGTCTGTATGTGAGACGTGCTTGGTTGAAACCTGATCTCTAACACCTTTCTCTGAGATATTTTCTCTGTCCGCAATACATCCCTGGGGCCTAAAAATATAGGAAACTGATTCACAGCAGGCAGGATTCTGTGCCCTCCTAGCTTAGTTGTGTCTTCTTGGAAGGGCAATGATCACGGTCACATTACATATTAAGCATGGCTCAGCATTCACTGTGGTTAAGTACTCACCCAAGGATTCCGACCCAGGCAAACAACAAATGGTGACTAGCTATAGCTTTCCAATCCTTCCACCTTTTTGTTGATGTCAGATCAAACTTTGCAGTAACCAGTACTCTTCTCTTTCTCTTCAAGTGATTAACACCAAGAGAACATGGTGACCCAAATGGGGCAAATGTTACTGTATCTCTTTCCTCCAGCCTCTTTGTTTCAAAATAAAGTTCTATGGAGGCACACCTGGAGGAGCAGCTCTGTTTGGGGCCCAATCCAGCACTTACCCTCATTTTCCTGGAAGACCAATGGCTGTTGATTCATAATCTAACCATAGGTCTTGGATCCAACAATATACCAAACTATGTTCTTCTTAATCAAGAAGAAAGCATAGTTATGGAATAAGATTAACCACCTCGATCTAACCAGATGTAAACATGATTCCTAGTATGGACAACAGAGGAAGCTAACCAGAATATAGTCAATACTTCTTGGCACAGATCTTTTAGGTTATGCTTTAACAGAAAGGAGAAAATAGGGCAGGTTGCAAGACCAATGAGCACAGCTGACTTGAAAGGTTTATTGGGGTTCAGAAAATGCCATCTGTCTGGTCTGCTCCAGTGCTATGGATTCCCTGGTCCTTTCTTCATGGTTCCCACTTTTGGACAGAGGTCCAGGATGGTACACAAGCTGAATTTCTATGTGACATATGCTTTGACTCTAAACCCCAGCAAGATCCCAGAATTCAGATGTCTGAATTATTGAATTTAGGTGTTTTGCCATTTAGAAAGAAAGAGCGGCTTCACAAACCATACTGTGCAAAGCCATGGTTTGCTTCGTTGTGCCTTAGCAGGTTATGTCAACCAATTTAAACAAAGCATAGCTTACTGAGTTATATAAACACTGTCTAAGCCTCCTTCCATTAAGTTATTATAAACCAATGAGTTCATTGGGGCAATATCAATCTTGGTTAAGACAGTTGCTGTCTTCCCATCTCCCCATGGGTTGTCCAAGGGGGTGGGGCGGTGGGGTGGAAGCAAAGGACAGAACGTGCATCATGACATTACAGTGCAAACTCCACCCTTTTGTATCAGTGTCATGACATTTTACCAAAAACGCAGGATTCAGCGGATACCTGTATGTCCCTGAATTTTATGGGGAATGGCATTGGGAAGCAGGCTATGCAAAGCTTCTGGGGTAGTGGTGGTAGTGATTCATCTCAACAGTGCTTTAAGGAAAACACCCCTTCAAAGCTACTTTCTAAAGCAATGCCCTCTGCTTCTCTCAACAAAATGAAACTACCACATTACTTCCCTTTGCATTGCGTCTGAGCCTCCAACATGTCCAGTAACCCAAACAGACTTCTGTGCATGCTTCAGCTGCTTGTAATGGAGCAGAACCTGTGTAGAAACTCTTCCAGGACTTCAATGTTTTACTGGAAACATCAGAAATTGGTTGATGCCCATGTTGTGCGCATGCACAGAAGTCTCTCCTGGCTACTGGAGGTGCCAGATGAGTCCCAGAAGCACCAGGGAGCATCACAGTGAAATAAACTGTGTCTTCACTGCACCTTGTCAGAATGAATTGTGTCTCCTTTGTGATGTGGAGCACTTCATTGAAGTGAAGTCTTGCTGCTTCAGAGATACTGATTGGGCAACATCCCTGCAAAATATCCATTCCTACTCAGTCAGTGGCTGAGATCCTGAACAGCATCATTTTCTAAAAGGCCTGAGTAACTTAATACTGTATGTCAGGTGTGATCTGAAGGTAATACCGAGCACAACATGTCTCTTGCCTTTATCCTTCCACCACTTCTCATTCCATTTGATGAAAAAGAATGTAATCTTAATGTTTCTTGCAAAGGTGAAGATATTTCCCTGAAGTGCGGTGAGTAAAGAGTAATATTCTTGCCCTTTTTTGGCAGTGAAAATTGTTGAGCAACTGCAAAGCCTGTTGCAGCCCAACATTATATCAGACGTGTTCCAGGGCTTGTTCGACCTGGGATGTTGTCTTTTGACAGCAACCTCAAGGGTTGCCTCCTGGGCAGGACTTTAAGACAGAAGTCTGTCTTGACTTGGTAGGATGACCAAGGATGGCTGATCACCTTTTGAAAGAAGAGAAGTAATAATATTATCACCTTAAGAAGGTGGTTCCTGTAACATCATTAAGTCCAGAGGTTCAAATTACCACCGAGAGAAGCTTAGCAGGCTCTTCCCCCCTCCCACCAAAGCGAAAATAGGAAGAGTCCTACATAAAAACACCAGCTTAGAAACTGAGAAAGAAAGGAGAAAGGAAATTTCCAGTTAAAGTTCTTCATATCTCATGGGTGACCTGGTGGGAGAATTAGAGGAACGTAGCCTAAAGGAAACTCACTACTGAGAGTGTTCTGGTGTGTAAGTTCTGCATAGTCAGGGGAAAAATGCTTCGATTGGAATGGGTCAAAAGTTTGAAAGGGTCCCAGATAGGAGATAAACAGAAACTATGGCACCATAACACCCTTTTAAAATTGGAATGTCTTGCTTCCTTGCGGTACTTGCTGAATAAGTTTCTACATACTCATAGTCAAGCCACTGATTTTTAAATGCTTCCTTGGGAGACATCCAATATTGCCCTATAAGTTATTCCCCCACAATTTGAGGATTCCCCTTTGGAGAAAGCTCTATTGCTCTCTGAAGTAGAACAGCAAGTCACTCTAAGGACCCTTGAGCTTGAAAAAGACCTTGGCGACCCCAAGGTCGCCTCCTCAGGATGCAGAAAATTCTGGGAGCGAACTGCCAGTCAGGTTATCACTCAGGTTTTGGATGTGCGATTGAACAAAGGCTACCAGTGAAAGATGAGGTAAAAAAAAAAGTCTACATAGGAAGCAGAACTTCTCATGAATAAAGATCTACTCAGGAAGAGGAAGTTTGCAAAAGCTTGTCTAATAACTTCCAGCTGAGCTTTGGATGAAGGACTCAAGTTTAAAAGCCTTGGATTTCCAATGGGAACAACCTGCTTTCTAGTCTTCAGTTGGCCTTACCTGTTTCCTTGATGGATTCACTGAGCTTTACCTTGGATTTGCTACAGCCAGATACATCTTTGCCTAAAGCAAAATACGGTATGGAAACCATGCAAGAATCCAGGGCCATTGGGTTTGCGATTGGGGGGAAAAGCAAACAAAAAACAAAAAAGCACACCCAATCTTAACTGGAGGAGGTTCACAGTAGTGGGTTTGCTTTTTTCTGGGGGGGGGGGATTCTTGCACTTCTGGATGTCTCTGTCAAAGGCTGAATTATGAAACAATTTGTCTGCGGTCTTTGTTCCCAGTAGTTCTGCCTATAGTGTGTCTACATATCATGAAATCTTGCAGAGGTAATGTGCCATTTATTAGAATGTGGTATTGTGCTTTCTTTTTATTTGTTTTGATCAATACGGTGGAGAAATAGGAGCAGATTCTTCTAAAAAGTCATCTTATGCGTATGTATAGGAGGGGGGCATTATCTAAGTACAGTGTTGTAGATGCTGCTCTTTCAGTATTTTAGATGTTAGAGAGGAACATGACCTTGTTGTATGCCTGATTACATCACTCAATCTGATGCAATTTCATATTTGAGCAGCTAGTATCTCTGATTCTGACTAGATGAAATTCTGGAAATGTTCAAATTTGATTCTTGAAATTTGGCTGTCAGGGACCCTTTTCAAAAACCTTCTCCCTTAAGTCCTACTCATTTGCTCTGCACAATCAAGTTAAATGTTAAAAACATTTATTTAATGTTCACTTTAAGAATGAACATGCATATTCAAAGGTGGATTAAATTCAGCATAAATGGGTGTAGGGCCTTATCCTTTGACTTCTGAACAGATGAAAACAGTAACAATAGTTGTTGGCTCTTTTATTTAGACTTTCTCTAATAGCCTTTTGAATTTGAGTGTGGACATGTATTTATGAATGTGGAAGACAGCACCATTGCATTTAGTGTCACTTATTGGTCTGTAAATATGTGCATCCTAGAAAAGCAAATGAAATACTCTCTCCTTTTGATCAGGACATGTTTTCTCTTCCCTAAATGCAAGAAAACACACTGGGAAATAGAAGTGTTTGTGCAAGAAAATTTAGGGTGATTTTTTATTTTGGGAGTGTATATGTAATTGTGCAAGTATAGGCGCAGGAATTTAAAGCTTAATCTCATGATTTGTGGGTAGCACCAGTACCTCTGCTGGTGAAAACAAAGGATGCAACTGAAGGGTTCCTTTTTTGAGACCTGCACATCTTTCTCTTGGTGGGAGGGGGAGGAGGAGACGGAACTGCATTCTCAATGTACGTACACCTCTGAAAGTGAATTAGCCAACACAGATTTGATAAAGCTTATAAACCCTCTGGAGCAGCTTGTGACAGTTTGCTGGCTAGGGTTTTGTCTTCTGCCAGTTACTCCTTGATAGTGGCACTCTTTATTTATGCTTCAGTACCATGTTATCCTCTGGGCTTCAAACAGAAGGGACCTGTCTGCAATGTTTTGGATATAGTGTTAGAAAACCCAACCAGAGCAAGGCGCATGAAACATTGCCCAAGATCCTTTTCAGTCAGTTTTGCTTCCCTTGTAAAATAATTTCCCCCTTTCTCCCCCCTCCCACTGCAACACCCTTAGTGCTATATATACCAGCATAGCTTGAGGTGATGTATATATCTGTGCCTCCTCTAGAGAGTGGCACAATATTGTTGGGATAAGCCGGGAGGAATCTGAATAGAAGCATTAAAATATCTCTGTGTTTTAAATGGTGTAGATGAAATTGACAAAAGTAATTCCTTACCTTCACTCCTTACCTTCTTCCTTACCTTCACTCCTGTATTGTATACCAGCTCATCCAGGGACTATCATATATACTGGCAGGTGTAAGATCAGTCCTAAAGCCATGAGTTGGATCAGTTGACTAACAAGGATATGCTTTAGAACCTCGTAACATGCAAAGCAGGTAAATATGTAAGCAGGTAAATATGTAAACCAGAGACCTTGCAGTACCAGATCCCTTAAAAACCATGGATGTGCTCTGGAAGTTTAATTTGTAATAGAGCTAAGGAGTTAACTGTTAAATCCATGGGAATTATCAACTATATTTGATTTTCTTTAAATATAAATTGAATTAAGTTTACTTTGTGTCTTAGCCCAGTCCACTGTTTTCTGGGGCATTTTCTCCAGCAGGTTAAGTGTCTACAGCAGTGTTTCTCAGCCTTGGCAACTTTAAGCTGTGTGGACTTCAACAGCCAGGATTGCTGGCTGGGGAATTCTGGGAGTTGAAGTCCATACAACATAAAGTTGCCAAGGTTGAGAAACGCTGGTGTACAGCCTGGAAAAAGTTATGCATCCCTGATTTTTTAAAAATATACAGTATATACAGAGTCTACTGCGGTAGAGATGGGCGGTGATAAATTTGATTAATAAATAAAAATTAAAAAATAAAAAATATTTTGAGGTTGGTTTGATGCTGAATGCTGTGAAATTTTCTGGGAAACAGCATTTTTGTTTCTCCACATTTATTTAAATGCTTGTTTAATTATAAACTTATCCAAAAACAAGGGCCCAAATTCATTCCCATACTTTGTTTCTATTTTGTTTTTATGGCTGATGATAACATCTTGGTGCTAACATTTGTTCACATTCTTTTCTCTGAGCTTTCCTGGGGCTAGGATTTCTTTGCAGATGTCAGCAAAGAATGATGTTTATATTTTTATTATTGGACGGAATGGCTTTCTTGAAATGCAAACATAAAAGATTATGAGAGATCATCCATGGATGTCTACCAAGATCTGAATTTTTGGAAAATATATAAATATATTTAAATGTTTTCTCTTTAAATTGGGGGACTGTTGAAGTTTGCCTCAGATTTAAAACTAGTCTGAACATGCATCTGAAGTTTGTGCCTAGATTTAGCTTGGGTGACTTTTGCTGCCATCTGTAATTGAAATAAATACATTTACATAATGCTCCCTTGAAATCAATGGGACTACAGTGCAATTTTAGCTGCTTTATTATTTATCTTCGACTTCCTCCACTTACCACTCTTGTAATAAGACTGAGCAACAACTGCCTAGCATTTCTGACCAGCATGGTTGTTCTGAGCAAGAATGCTGGGAGTTGTAGTCTTTCACATCTGGAGGGCCCCGATTTGGAAGATAGAAGATGACTCCTGGTGGATCAGGCCATCGGTTTGGTGTCACATATTAGCCAGTTGTATACATTTGGGAAGACCACAAGTCTGGACTGGAGAAGGACAGCTGTGTTCCACTGTCACTTCCCAGCAACCAATATTTAAAGCATGCTGACTATTCATCAGGAGATAATAAGCAGCCATCACTATTAGTAGCCCTCAGTTCTCCAAGAACCCATCCAGTCCTTTGAGCCCAAACCAACTGAGAAGTTGGCTCCATAGTGGGAAGAAGCAACTGTATTAACTCCATCCCTTTGTTTACTGATTGATTAAATGCCATCACGTTACTGTTGATGCTTAGTTATAAAATATCCATATTCTTTTTTAAAAGGTAGGTCTGCACTAATACCTTCCTGGGCAAAGATGTTTTGAGTGGGACAATAGTTTGCGTTGAATTGTTCAATCAGTTATCTGCACACCAGTTTGATTTGGAGGCCTTGTAGGTGTGCTTCATCCTAAAGGTAAAGGTTCCCCCCGCACATTTGTGCAGTCGTGTCCGACTCTAGGGGCCGGTGCTCATCTCCGTTTGTTAGCCGAAGAGCCAGCGTTGTCTGAAGATGCTTCCACGGTCATGTGGCTGGCATGACACATGCAGAACGCTGTTACCTACCCACCAAAGTGGTACCTATTCATCTACTTGCATTTGCATGCTTTGGAATTGCTAGGTTGGCAAGAGCTGGGGCGAGTGCGGGAGCTCACTCCGTCACGTGGGGCTAGGGATTCGAACCTCCAAACTTGCGATCTTCCAATCGACAAGCCTGGTGTCTTACCCGCTGAGCCACCACGCCCCTTCATCCTACCTTTCTCTTAAGATCCTACCTGATCTTAAGATCAGTTGCCATCTTCTTTTGACCTGCCAGTGCCTATGGAGAAGTAATGGCAAGTCCCAAGGGGTGTTGATAGAAATTGCATACCCTGCTCTAATCTCCCAGGCCTTGGGGATGAGGTGATTGTGGAGCCCCCTTTTGTTTTGTTTTGGTTCTGGTAGGTTGATACATTGCTCTTCCGGTCCGCTGTGTTCTTTTTTATGTTGGTTTTTAAAATTGTAAGCTGCCTTGAGAGTTTAGCCCATCCTCCCTTTTATCTGCATTCAACCAGCTAGTGAAAACATTTCTACTCTTGCTTAATTTTATTCATCGGGGTGGGGGTGGGGGGTTGTGAGTGTAAGTTTTGTTGTCTTACTCCTCTGGCTTTTAGTTTGCTAATATGTTTTTATTGTTTTTATAATGTGGGAGACACACTGAGCAGATTCCTTTCTGGAGAGAGAAAATGGTAAAATATTTTTAAATTGCTTTTCTGCAGGGTTTTATCATTTCTGATGCAATCATGCATTGTGTAGGGTTTTATTACTGGGCAGGCAAAGTTAGGCATGCTGATAGGCTTGTATGAACGGATGTATCCAGAGCTTCCTTTTTATGTATATCGTCCTATCCCATCCATCCCATCCATGATGGACAAGGGACCCTCAGAGTCGTAGCTCACTTTTTTTCCCACCCCCTTTCCCACCCTACTCACTTCATTTTCTCTTGCTTTTCTTTCTCTTTTAGTTTTCTTTTCAAGCAGCAGCCATGTAAGTTTTCTTCCTCTTTTCTCTAACTCCAAGGAGCAGAAAACATGTCCTACCAGATGTAAAGATCTAGAGCTTATCTCTTGGGCTCAGCGTTGTTCTTCACCTGACCATGACACCCACCTCCATCACTCCACCCTAGTTAAGCTCCTGAATGACAACCCAATGTTCTAAAGGCCTGACTTGCAATTTGGTGAGAACATCTTTGTACTGAAGATTTTCAATGCATGGTCTAATGGACTGTTTTGGATTCCCCACTAATACAAAATTTCCAGCCCAGCATCCAAACAAAACCAAGTCAGCATTGACTCTGCAAAACGTCGATGAATTCTTCAGAGTAAATCAGCTCTGTCAGGCTGATGTGGAGCCGTCACCTTTTCGTGACATAATATAATATGAAATGATATTGAACAACATGCGTTTGGCACTAAATTGTTAGCGGGTTTTAGTTTTGACAGCAGCAAGTTTATTGCTTTAATCCCAAGGTCTTTTAACCCTCTTTGACATAAATTGAGGTTGGCTTTTGTGGAGTGGGTAGGGGGAACCCTCCATTTTGCTCTCTCTCCCTTTACCTAAAACTGCTTTTAACAATTTATGCTCATACATCAGACACTCATTTTGAATGACAAAATGAAGGGGGGGGGGGAGGGAGAAAGGAAGATCTATTAGAATAGAATGAAAAAAAGGTCAGCTTGGGTTAAACAATATACGTCTGTCTCAGCAGGCATGTCACTGCTATTTCTCTGGGTGGCTACAAATTCTAGATTGTAGGAATGTACTCTAGGAGCCAGATACATGCCAAGAATAAGTTGGTGGCTCCTGATTGTATTCAGGTAACTGCTCTTAGATAAACTCCAGTGAGATTGCCTTGGAAAAAGCCTTGGTTAGCTTTCAAAGTTATTAGGGAAAAACAAAGCACCCAAACTCTTGAATCCACTTCATGTTGGATTGTTTATGCTATATTAGCTTTCTAATATACCTGGCCTGTTTCACCTAAACAGACCCTGAACTAGAAAATATCACATTGAGGTGAACTCTATCTGTAGTAGCACCATGGTGTCCTTTCCACTCCAAATACTTTCTCTGCATTATGAGATATTTGGGCTTGGGAGGAAAGGAAAGGAGCGGTACCATCAAAAGAATGAGGAAATGATCAAACCAAACACATACAGGGTTGAAGAGGCTGAAGATTGGGCTTCCTTAGTGGCACATTTGGACTACTCCTGTTACACCCCACATTGTGGAGCCCTTCTAATTGTGCTACTACAATTGGCTACTACAATTGCAAGAGCCTTTCTGTTGTTGCCTCTTTGGCAAAATACCCTTCCCCTCACCCTGAAGGCAAGGATGACCTGTTGAAATGTTGGAAGAGAATGTTGGGCAGATCCTAGAACCCCCTGTGCAATTGTTAGAGATCCCTGAAACTAGTTGGATAGCTTTTGTTCTAAATACATTGCCGATTAGGCCTTGCTTTGATACAGTGTCCTATTTTCTGACTTTCTGCAAAATATATCTACAGATATTTATTTATTTATTTTCTATCCCGCCTTTATTATTTTTATAAATGACTCAAGGTGGCGAACCTACCAAATACTCCTTCCTCCTCCTGTTTTTCCCACAACAACAACCCTGTGAGGGGAGTTGGGCTGAGAGAGTGACTGGCCCAAGGTCACCCAGGCGGCTTTCAGGCCTAAGGCGGGACTAGGACTCTCAGTCTCCTGGTTTGCCATTGGCTCCTTCCTAGGGCTGAGAGACAGGGATTGGCCCAAGGTCACCCAGGCAGCTTTCAGGCCTAAGGCGGAACTAGAACCCTCAGTCTCCTGGTTTGCCATTGACTCCTTCCTAGGGCTAAGAAAGGGACTGGCCCAAGGTCACCCAGCCAGATTTCAGTGGTCTGGGGCCCAGACAAGCACTATTTAGTGCTTTGCAAAATAAGCCAGATCAGCTTGGACCAAACCAAAGGGTTTCTACTTCCGCTTGGGAACTTTGACTGCAGTGATATGCCTGAGTCCTAATGACTAGGATAGGAAAACTACAAATAGTTGGAGCTTTAAAACAACAGACAACAGACAACAGCACCAGAGTAGGATGAAAATTGCAGGCTTAATGGACCTTTCTAAAGGAATGTAGGCTGCCCATTTTTAGAGAAATAGATGCAAAGGTTTTGGAATTAGGATCTGTTAAATTTTGATGTTTTTAAGGCATGTAAGTGCTTGCAACTCAAGCGTTTTGGTCAGAATTAGATGTCAGATAACATTTGCTGCAGGCAAAAGGCTGCCTACACTCACTCTAGAAAGCCACTCACTGAAAGCCATTCCCGGTGATGAAAAGGTTGACTTCTGAATTACGCACTTTCATTTCTCTTCCCAAACTGGTGTTGGTAAAGAAATGAAAGGCACATGCAGTCTGTTTTGTTTTGCCATCTAGTATCTGCCTTTTAGCAGTGGTCATAACTACCAAATGCTTATGGTGGTAGTTCGGTTGGGCTTTCTTTAGAGAAGGATCATACTTTGCCTTGTGAAGAAGGAGGAACAATCTGGTCCAGCTTGAGTCAGGATGTGGGATTCATCTAAATCCAGTTCAGTCAAGCTCTAATATAATTTTTTTCTGCCTGTACTACTGTCACAGAAGCATTTCAAGGTGCAAAGTGACTGCCGTGTACAGCTGGAGCCAGATGTTGACAATGGCAGATTTTTTTTCTAGCTAGTCCTGAACAGTGCCATCTGGGTAGGCTGACCATAGGTCCCGTTTTGAACGGGACAGTCCCATTTTTTTTAGCATTTTTCAACCGTCTTGTCATTTTGATAAAAATCTCAATTTTGTCCCATTTTTTAAACCTGGCAGGAATGGCACAGAAGGAGGATCCGAGCTGGAGCTGCCAATTGGAGGCAGCCCGGAAGAGGAAGCCCTCCCACCTATCAGCGCGTGGCAAAGGAGGGACTGGGGGGCAGGGTTTGCAGGCGGGAGCCACTTGTGTGAACCAGGGGGCGGGGTTTGCAGGTGGGATCCAATCGCGCAGGCCGGGGGGCGGGGACACCTGTCTTTTTCATGAATACAGAATATTACATAAGAGCCCGTCCTGTTTTGCCATCCCAATGTCCCGTTTTTGTCTCAAGGAAATATGGTCAGCCTACATCTGGGATGATCTAACTCAGGATCCTGGGGTGTTCTGTGCATTCTGAAATGAACCCAATATTTTGGACAGGACCATAAATATTGGCACAGAGGAAAGTTTCTTAAGAAAAAAGGTCACACAATTCCATAGTCCTCTGGACAAAGGTAAAGCAACTCTCTGCCGGCTTAAAACTCTGTCCCTTCCTGGTAAAAGATAATTACACTTAATAATTTAATCATCCTTCACAGGGTGTTTAGATACAGAGCCTCAGTATCCAGTTCAAACTTCTATTTCAGAGAGCCTCTTAAAAATAGAAAAGAAAAGCTCCCATCCAATTCAGTGGATGACATGATGAAAATTGATGTGTCAAAAGAACAGAATGCACACAAGTCGTTGGTGTGACAAATGGAATTGTTATGTTGGTGTATTTATTTTCAGCAGGTATAATTCCAAAGAGAGAGAGAGAGAGAGAGAGAAGGGGAGGCGGACTTCACTTTTATAGGCAGGTAATAATAACAGATATTAACTTTGACTATTCATCCATGCGCTAGGAGACTCTCAACTGATGTTTAACGGAGGGTACCCTAATTACTTTAGTTTTGTGCATTTCTCTCCTCTCCCTTTGACGTGTTGTGTAAGTCTCTATGATGAGCAAATCTGGCCAGCCCCATAAATCTGTTCAAGTAAACACTGATGCCAGGTTCTCACCTAAAGAAAGAGGCGGCACCTTTCCCCACCGAACGGCATCCCTTCACCAGATACTTTCACCTGACAAGTCCTCTACCATCATCGACCTCTGGCAGAAATCATGGGACCCCAGAGTCTCTCAGCATCATTCTGATCTCTGAAGCATTTAATAGAGCCACGGCAGGGCTTTCAACATGCTCCCCCTTCCTGTACTGCTGCTAGCATGAATTCCACAAACATTTCCAAATCCTGACAGGATACAACTTGGGGAATTCAGAAAGAGGGAGATGCGAATGAATTGAGATCTTCTCCAAGGCATTAGAGAGCAGCACTCACTTTTGGACATTCGGTTGCTGAGACGGCGTCTTGGGTGTGTGTCCAGTTTCTCTGCCAGTTCCCATCCCTTTGTTTCACCATTAACTTTGTTTATCCAAAGCTTAATCTAACTTTGAAAGGAGCAGTGGGTAAGGTTCCCACCTCTTCATCCCCCACTTCAGTTCATGACTGCCTTAAATGGTCAGTAATCACCTTTTCAGAAGCTAAAACTTGAGTTTAATTTTCATAAATAGAAATGGCGATATGAGAGAAATAAGAGGGTTATTTGCTAACTCTTTTAGATTGTTTGATGCCTCTTCTGGATCTATTTGCAAATTGGAACGATGAGACTGTCTGGATACACTAATCTCTTGCATCTAAAGCAAGTAAAATGATGATAATTATTGTAAATCTGGTGGTCCAAAGAAGTGTCTTATTTAAGGAAAGATGATAATTAGCAACTGTTTTTTGTATCAATTTTTTTTATCCAGTAGCCTGTTATGTTCCATTTCTATATCAAGCTTGTTTTGAAAGATGAGTTAGCATTGTTCTTGAATATAGTATATCTCTATGAAATATACATTATTATCCTAAAATATTCATTTGTCTCTCTGTTTTAACTTAAAATATGTGCTTTATGATCAATGTTTATGAATTGAGATCCATGTTGCAAAATCTGTAGAATAATCACTTTCTTGGTTATATATTTCAGCTGTGGAGGCTTTATTTAGATCTCAAGCCTCCTTGGATTTGACATCTCAAATGAGAAGGGTGTGTTGGTTGGGGGAATCAGTCAAACTGTCTTAGAACCTGTGCATCACAATACCTGTATTGAATCCATTCATTTCTATTCAGAGACTTTCAGGTTTTTTATTTAGTTTGCTTACCTTTGTGCAAACATTTGTTAGTCAAAAACTTGATCTTATAATATGGTGTGTGGGTTAAGATCATTAACCTTTTACAATCATCAGTAACTAGATTGAAATAAACGTCTCAGCTAGAAATTGTAACAGAGTAGACTGTAAAAGTAGTATTTTAAAAAGTATTGTGACCAAGAGTTTGTGACGATTACTGCTTTTAATATTTCAAAATATGGGCTGCCACTTAGAGGCTTCATCTAGATGGATAGTCACCCACTGAGAGGACAGAATACTAGGCCAGAGAAGTCTCTTGTCTGATCCAGCACAAAACATCTTATATTCAATATACACCTCCCAAAGTCAATTCTGACATCTGGATGAGCCTCAAGGGAGAACCCCATGGGATCAGGAGCCAGAACCTGATGATGAGGATAAGTTTGGATGTCAGATCCTATCAAACTCACAAACAGGATCCAAGTCAAGGGATTGTGGGAATTGTTCCAACATCTGGAAGCATCAGCTTATCTATCCAATGGTGGATAAAGAGGAGGAATCCACAAAACCTTTTCTGTTTATTTAACGTTAACAAGGGTATGGGTTCACACATTGTGCTAAGCTTTATTCATGGTTTGTTGAACCAACCACTATGGTTGGGTTCACAGGTTAGTATGATAAGTAAGGCCACCCTTTGAATTGATGCTTATTCATTGCTGATTTTCATCTTCACATTTGCATTTCATGCAATTTTTCAGAAGTACCCTACGTCTGTTTCTGAACCTAGGAGTCAACTTCAAGCTATTTCTGCAGCTGTTTAAGAAGAAAAGGTGGGTGGGAAGCCCTGAAGAGTATATATATCTGCTAACAAGAGTAATTAAACATCTGGCCCAAATGCAATTAAATATTTTGCTGTTGTGGCAGAAAACAACATACCAAGGGAAGTGGTTTCTTTTTATCTTCTCTGCTGTGGAACAATAAGACTGATAGAAAATATTCTCTAACTGGAAAGCTCTCTCCTCAAATATTTCTGTTCATGGTGCATTCTGGATATAAAAATGTGGCACCATTTGCTGGATCCCACTGTCTCTCTCTCATGGGAGTCCTACCAAGCTAGTTGGAAATCTTGATGCAGTTCATCTGGGCAGCTGTTATTTTACTCTCTTTCCTAAAGGGGTTGGGGATGAGGAAAAAGAGGTTCCTCACTTTAATATCATAGCTGTCTTTTGTACATAGCATTGATGCAGTTTGTAAATATGCCTGTTTAGATAGGCATATCTAATAGGGATGCTCCATTACTGGAAATGATAAACTTGGCACTAACTTTTTAAAGGCGTCTCAGCAGCTGGCACCGTCTAGTCGACCTTGGTTATTATTAAAAGAAAAAAAAAGCTAAGCAAGAACCTAGGATCACAATGAAATTCCAGGACTGTAGGCTACCTTGGGAAGTCAAAGAACAACATCAACAACAACAACAACAATCCTGGAATTATACTGGCATTGTTGCCAGAAAACTCCATGGATGTGTTATGTAGTAACTAGCAGTCGAAGGCCATGTTGAGATAGATACATGCTACAAGGTTGCTTTCTACACCTCCAAACAATACATCTATAGGAAGAAAATTTCACTGTATATGATCTCACTCTGGATGACCCAGTCTTATGAGCCAGGCTTCTTGCCTAGATAATCAATATTGTTATGCTTTCTCAAGTGGTCCATGGATGGACATCATGTGGCCTTCCCAATATTGCTAGGCTACATTTCCCACCAGCACTATGGGCCATGGAGGCTGCAGTTTTCTGGTACTGTGGTACAACACCTGCAGGCTACATTGTATGCTTTTGGGTCATTAGACAATAAAGAGTGTAGCATAATTATTTCAAAACTTTGCTGTAGAGTATTGGGAGCTCTCACGCTTACTGTTGAGTGGGACATCTACCTAAAGCCCTCTTCTTATGATACTTCTTTAGTATCCTAGACCGAGCTAAATCCAAAACACTGGGAAATTCCTGGAAGCTTGGCATTCAGACAAATCAGCCATCAATAGGCACATAGAGATAAACCACATTTACACACTGTTCAAAATAGACAATAAAAAAGCTAAGAAGGAAAAAAAAAGACCAGAACACATCCCCTCCAGCTGCCAACACCGGAATAAGCAGGGATTAACACCAGACAAACAATCAAGCAGAAAACAATACCCCAATCAAGGAACTACCAAGGAGAAAACCACACCCCCACCAGCATTGGCAGGGCAAGCTAATGGATATAAACAGGGAGCAAACCCCACATTCAATTGCACTGATGATGTTGCCTAGTCTGGTAATGAAACATCTGCAAGCAAACAACCATCTGTACATGCAATCACATCTGTACATGCAAGAGTCCCCCTTTCGGGGGAGATGGGCGGTGATAGAAATGTGACTAATAAATCAATAAAAAACCAAGCTCAGAGAGCACCAAGGACTCCACTTCTTTTTCATTCCCTTTTGAAAATAAAGCCAAATAAGGTAGGGAGACATGCAAAAATCTGTTTTGTCTTAGCCTTCAATATACATTTGCCTAAACAGAACCTTAAAAAAAAGTGATATAGTTGAGCAAATGTTTTTGCTTAGTTTAGGTGTATGGGCATGTGTGTATGCATGCACACAAGTATTATATGTATCAGAATGCCTGCTGGGAAGCCTGACATTAAAACGTATCTTTTCTTTTCACTTAAGCCACTTTCATAGGGCAGGAAAGAAAAGGCAATGTTTTGCTATGAAAACACCTTCCCCCATCTGGAAAAATGGCTTTTTGGACTCTATTGTGGCTCATTGTCTAAAAATAGGATGAAGACAAATTGTTATCATTTGCGAAAGCCCATGGCAATAATGATAAATGAACAATTTTTTTTTTTGCCCTCTGAAGTCATTGCTTAAGGCTTTCTCTGGGATCAACAATGTTAAACTGCTAAACTTGCCTCATCTGCATTTGCAGAAGGTTTACAAATGGCTTTGTAAACAATTTTAGCCAGAGCGTTAATCTCTCCTCCACAAGTAGGGCTTCCATGATCTATGATTGATTTGCAATTTAAAATGACACTGAAACCCCAAAACAGATATGAGAGAAACTTTCAATGAATAATGCTTTAGTTGACAAGAAAAGATAAGGCACATCTTTCATCTGATAGTGGGCTGTTTTTGATAAATATTGTTCATAATGGAGAATCTTGGAACCATTAATGTGTGGATAGAACATTACTAGTTTCTGACTGGAACCTCTACACCAGTTTTCCTCACCAGGAGTAGCAGCCTTGTTAGTAGAGAAAGCCTTAAACAATGTATCTTGCTTAAAAATATACAGATGCCATCCAACAATTCTTCTCCTCAAGCCATTAATTGGATCTTTCAGGTTCACATCTGTACATGCAAGAGGGATAAATGTTGCTTTATTATTGTCTGGTTTAGGTGGGATTGATACGTCTGAAAAGATGTTCCTGCAGGGAGGCGGATGGGGGGAGTGATTTGGGAGGGTGAGAAAGGACAATGATGGTAGAGATGGGGATGACCCTCTCTTTAGGCAAAGTGAAATAGTGGCCTTGGACGGAAGTTCTGAGGTCTTATGGAAGGACAGAGAAATAATTATTTGTTTGATGATTTTAATATTTTGTTTTTACTACCAGGAGTTGTAAAGGGGCGTGGTGGCTCAGCGGGTAAGACGCCAGGCTTGTCGATCAGAAGATCGCAAGTTCGGAGGTTCGAATTCCTAGCCCCGCGTGATGGAGTGAACTCCCGCACTAGCCCCAGCTCTTGCCAACCTAGCAATTCGAAAGCATGCAAATGCAAGTAGATGACTAGGTACCACTTCGGTGGGATGGTAACAGCGTTCCGCGCGTGCGTCATGCTGTGGAAACGTCTTCGGACAACGCTGGCTCTTCGGCTAACAAACGGAGATGAGCACCGGCCCCTAGAGTCGGACACGACTGCACAAATGTGCGGGGGGAACCTTTACCTTTTTACCAGGAGTTAGAATACAATGTTCTGCCTAATATGTCCACGTAATTTCACAGGATTTGAATACTATGCACTTTGACTTGAGTGAGTGAGGGTGCAAGCTTTGTTTGCTACTACAGAGAAAATTAATGGGATTTTATTTTAAGTTAATTTTCATATCCTTTCCCAAAGGCTACAGCTGTTCAGGGACAAGGTGCAGAGCAAGATGATAATGAGGCTATTATTTCCTACTATGCAGTATTGTAGTAAAAATAAGACTCTGCCCCATTTTTTTTAAAGGTAAATAATCTTTGCACAATGCACTTGGCCACGATTACCTTAACTGTGGTTTATTCAATCAATCAAAGAACATGACAAAATCTTACAAGTTGTGTTCGCACCACATACTGAACCTTGAACTAACCGCACAGGTTGTTCAACATGTGAGGCTAACATGTGATTGTTTATGGTTCAGTGTCCCCTTAAACAAAACTCAGGAGAAGTTGTCACCTTACCTTTATGCTGTTATTAAATATAGATGTCCCATGTTAACTAGAGTTAGGCGCATGTCTCTAATAGATCTTTAAATTAGTTCTCTGAGCACTTACCTAATTGACACACCCAAATCATTTTCAAAGTGTCTGGAAATGTTGCTTTTCCCTTGTCTTCATTGGAGAGATGGAGCAGCAGTGGCAGATATTAATATGCCACCTTTGAAGAGGTTGACCTGCTTACCATATATAAATATTATACTAGTGTACAGTAGAAGGATAGTTAACCCTGATTTAGAGGACAAGATGAGTCCCGGTTTTGTTCAGTGACCAATGTTAAGTTAGACCAACAGCTGTCTCTTATTTTAACACTGATAATTTGTCAAGCTTCTTTCCTGGCCTTAAGAGCAGAAGTCTACTTTTGGTGGAAAAGACCATGCCATGTGGTGTAAATAGCTATGAACTCTTAGTAACCGTTGTCTGAAGGCAACTGCTTCACTTTGCCTCATGTAAGAACTGACCCTGAGGTTAATACATTTTTAAAAATCAGTTGTCTTTGGTTTTATATATTGGTAGGTACTCATGAAAAGCAATCTGAGGTTGAAAGAAGGCTTTAGATTAGGATTGGAAAACTCACCCCAAAGGATACTGCCAAAATTCACCAGTAAAATGGTTGATGTTGGGTGGTATGAGTTCCACACCCCCCCCCCCCAGTAAGTGAAAAAATTGTACCCCTAGAATCCAGCCATTTTGGATTTCAGGAGCATAATTTTGGGGGAGGAGCTTGAATGTGGGAGATTTCCTGATCAGGATTCTTCCAAGAGGCTAGACCAGATCCAAATTAAAGAAGCATGTAATGTGAGGCATTGTATTATAGAAAGGCTAAGAAGCCATTGCAGAAGAATTCTGGTAACTGCTGTGCATTGCACATGCTTCCTACTTGTAGTGAAATCATCATTCAAAATCATGTCCTTTTTTAAGACACACAGTGCAATGGGATGGATGGCCTCTTTGGGGCAGGAGGCCCAGTTTCCATCAGTCTCTTGTTCTGATACTGGGCAGATCTGGTAGCAGGTTGTTTTCCCTGATGGTGTGAGAATAAACACTCCTGTTCTTGCTCCTCAGAAATTACTTTCAAACTACTTTTGGTGGTTTCTTCTACCTTTCCTGATTGTTGGAGGTTGCAGTAAGCCAGAGCTTTCCAAACTGTGTGTCGCGACACAAAAGTGTGCCACCACACACAGTCTGGTGTGTCGCCACACAACCCGGAAGCGCTGATCATCATCAGCGCTTCCAGGTTTTCCTGCGGCGACACACCAACAGCGGCGCGTAAAAACCCGAAAGCGGCAGCAGCGCTTCTGGGTTTTTGTGTGCTGCTGCAACGGCGGCACTTCCGGGTTTTCCTGCGGCGACACACCAATGGCGGTTGGTGTGTCACCACGGGAAAACTTTGGAAAGCCCTGCAGTAAGCACTGTTGCCATTTTCTGTTGTATGCTTTCCCATCATACTGAAGCTTCGCTAGCTGCCTATTCATCCTGATAGAATAACAACCTTGGGAGATATTCCCTCATGAGATTTTGTCTTGGGATTTAATTGAAACATGAGAAAGCAGGGTGCTGCAGACCACTGAGAGATGATTGTATTCCAAAAGCCAGGACATTCACACACTCTGGAGGCAAGGATCACAAACGCATCACGGCATGATGGAAGCAATATGTGACTTATGTACTTGGTATCCGATGTCATGATGCAAATAAGTAATAGCATTATTGGCAGAAGGAGGTCATGCATGTGTTGTCATTTTGACAACAGGGTTTCTTACAGATGTCTATGTTCATACACAAATTCGTTCACAACTTTATAATTAAGGGCGAGGACACCACACTTCGCTCACACAAATTTCATCAGTGTTCTTTTCTCCTTGGAGAGAAATCTCAAAAGCTCGTATGTATGTATGTATGTATGTATGTATGTATGTATGTATCTGTCTGTCTGTCTGTCTGTCTGTCTGTCTGTCTGTCTGTGCATGTGTTATGTATATGTGTGTGGATAGATAGACAGACAGACAGACAGACAGACAGACAGACAGAAACACTCCTGCATGGCACTGATGCAAATACTATCCAAGTCCAGAGTGAACCCATTTCCCACCAAGGTATGCCTGTCACCTTGACAGATGCATACAACAGAGAGAAAACTATCTGCAATTATGAATGCATCAAGCGTGCAGCATTGTCCTTGTCCTTGAATGTTTCTTTGGCACCGCCTGTGTCTTTGTATTAGTAGTTGGATACAAGGCCAGTGTACAGAGAGCAAAGAGGTCAGGATGCAGAGTGGATAAATAGAGCTGCCCATGTTTGTTCACAAACAGTCTGTAGTTCTTTTCCATCATTTGGCAGGGAGACCTATTCATTGAAGAAAGTAAAGCGGGTGCTGTTTAAATGAATCAAAGTGGAATAGGTCACTTGGCTGAAAGTAGGAACAAGAGGTCTGAAAACAATCCATAATTGCTACTGAGGAAGCTCTATCATTTTGCTTTGTCCTTGCAGTCCAAGATTGCCACTGCATTGACAAGCAATTGGCACACAGCCTTCTTCTTCCTTTGTACTGAAACAGCTTCCAAAAGAAACAGGGACAAATAAGAGAGAGAGAGAGAGAGTGTGTCAGAGGGAGCGCGTGGAGATGGAGCGGCCTGCCTCTCTCCTAGGCACCAGTGATCCACGTACTATGCAGTAAATAGACTCCAAACAGAAGTTATATCAAATATCCTATTTACTTTATATACATACGTATTTACAGATCACTTCCACAAGTAACAAATGATACACCATCAACGATACAGCTTTCACGAGGTAAAATGGGAATAATGGGAAATGAGAATATCCCTGTATATATAGTGAACCTGACCAATCACATTATAGGTCACTCTCGTTATTCACCACACCCAACCTAACTCTAAGCACCTGTTGAATGAGTCACACATGACACATCATTCCTACAACAATGGCTGCTAATTGGGTGACTGTGCAGAATATTTCACCTTTTACCTAGAAATCAAGCCTCTCTGTATAATTTATATCTAGAAGTAAATTCCTGGGTTTATCAAACCCCAACAGAGAGAGATTCCTAGGAAAAAGAAGTCCATTATTTTAATTTCATTCGATATATGTATTCCTCTCTCTGCTTATCTGTTGTAATTTGAGTTCCCATGTTCTGCAATAGCTTGAATGGGGAATCCGCCAAAGGGTGAAACCCTCCAAAAAACCACTTTTTACAGCAGGGATGGATAAACTGGTGCCTTCCAGATGTTCTGGGCTCCATCTCCTATAAGCTGCAGCTGGCATGGCTGATGCACAAGTATTATGAGATGTTTAGTCCTAATTATTTGAGAAGGACTACCCGAAGAACCCAGAACCCAGTACACAGGCAGCAGGTTTCCAGATACACAGAGCTGCATTGAATGTAAACTTTCACCGACATAATCATTATGTTTCAAGAGGAAGCTTGTAAGTGTTCTGGTACAAGTTCTACTGCCCTGATATGCAGATGTTTTTGGTGACCTTGGTGCCTTACAGTCCAAACATTACAGGGGCAGCATGAGCATTTAACAACATATGTTTACAAGCCTTTCCAGAATTGGGAACTTCATTCGGATTCCAAATTGCAGGGAAGTTTGTAAGCACCTCCAGCAGAACGTACTAGCTAGATTTCACACTTTGCACTACAGGTAGTCCTTGACTTATGACCACAATTGGGACCGGAACTTCCATTGCTAAGCGATGCAGACATTAAGTGAGTTGCACCCGATTTTACAACTTCTTTTGCCACGGTCATTAAGCGAATCACATGGTAGTTAAGCAGATCTGGCTTCCCCCATTGATTTTGCTTGTCGGAAGCCCTTTGGGAAGGTCACAAATGGTGATCACGTGACCCCAGGATGCTGCAACCATTGTAAATATAGTACATGCCAGTTGCCAAGTGCCTGCATTTTGATCATATGACCGCAGTGATGCTGCGACAGTCATAAGTGAGAGGACTGGTCATAAATCACTTTTTTCAGTGCCGTCGTAACTTCAAATGGTCATTAAATGAATGGTTGTAAGTCGAGGACTACCTGTATACTATAAGACATTTTTATCTTGATTGTCCTCAACAGAAGCTAAGCAGGATCGGACTTGGGTATACTTGGACAAAAGACCATCAGAAAATCCCCAAGTTATCTTGGAAGTAACAAAGAAGAAAAGAATAAAAGGAGGCAATGATGAAATTTTTCTATATTTCTGCCAAATTAATTACTTGTCCATGTTTGTTTTCTCACCAGGAGCCAAGATTTGCTCGAAGGAGTTTTTATCTTTAGTAAAGGTGAAGGTTCCCCCCGCACATTTGTGCAGTCGTGTCCGACTCTAGGGGCCGGTGCTCATCTCCGTTTGTTAGCCGAAGAGCCAGCGTTGTCCGAAGACGCTTCCATGGTCTTGTGGCCGGCATGACGCACACGGAACGCTGTTACCTACCCACCGAAGTGGTACCTATTCATCTACTTGCATTTGCATGCTTTCGAATTGCTAGGTTGGCAAGAGCTGGAGCTAGTGCGGGATCTCACTCGGCACGCAGGGCTAGGGATTCGAACCTCCGAACTTGCAATCTTCCGATTGACAAGCCTGGCGTCTTACCCACTGAGCCACCACGCCCCTAATTTTCGTAATTAAAGAAGCTTAAGAGCTCTTCTCTTTTCTCTTTCTACTGTTCTGGACTTTTATCTTTAGTGTATCATAAACCCAACCATTGTGGTCTGTAAATAATAGATTATGCCTCAGTGTAAATTGTGAACCCAGGCAAGTGTGTCTTATTCAACAA
The DNA here is from genome assembly GCA_023362775.1 of Charina bottae. NCBI lineage: Eukaryota > Metazoa > Chordata > Lepidosauria > Squamata > Charinaidae > Charina > Charina bottae. The sequence goes on from JALMGJ010000015.1 coordinate 15,101,046, forward strand.
ACTATGGTTAAAATAAACCATAGCTCAGGATGACATGTAAGCCCCTACTAGCAATAGCCTTGTAGGCCTTAGTGCTCAAGATCTAAAGGTCTTTAGAGGTGCCTGCACTCTAGAGATGTTGGGCACGCAGGTTGCCCAGCATTTTGACCCTGCCACCATTCTAACCCTTGAACGTATGGGCTGAATAAACCAATATGGCTTTGCACATCACATTAAATGAAAGCCAAACCACAGGGAGGCTTAATGCCTTGAATGAACTCAGCCCACAAATGGGGCTTTAACTACATATGAGGTACATGGTGTAAGCTTTTCCTCTGAAGTTTATTTACTTGATCCTAAGAGAATGAAGGAACCTCTGGGTTTTCGTAATTAAAGAAGCTTAAGAGCTCTTCTCTTTTCTCTTTCTACTGTTCTGGACCTTTTCGCAATTCTCTGCGAAATTGGAGATTAGCCAGAAACTTACCATTTCCTACTGATGAATCTAATTTTTTATTAGGCTTCAGTCAATGTTCTGTAGAAGGTAGAGAACACAGCTTTGAACCCAGTGAACTGAAACGGTACAGGAATAGGAGCAGGGGCATTGAAAACTTGTCTATCTTGTTGACTTGCACAAATTAGTGTATAATCAGTTCTGAAAACCACATTCATGTGCTACTTTCCTCTTTGGGAATTGTTTTAAGATTTTTTTAGAAAGATGTATTTATTTTAACTACCACCTGAATTGTGTTCGATATGGAAAGTGACCAAAGGTGATTAATGATGAATAGATTAAAATGGGAGAGGGCATTTGAAAAATGACTCAAATGGTGCATGTAAGTCACTGGCTGGAATCCCCAAATGCAAATTCTGCTAAGTTAATGACTGGAAAATCATGATGGGTTCAACGTATGAGTTTCAGAATTATTTAGACAAACTTTGTAAACAATTAATATTTTGCACAGGGGCTTCTTAAAATGCCTCCCTTTCTGTTAAATCTGTAGGTGATGGAGAGTTAGGGTCGAAAAACAGTCATCATCTTGAAGATTTGCTTGCTTTCATTTTTAAAACTGTTATTGAAGAAAGTCTAGTGTTAATCAGCATATGTGAAGATGACCCCTGCTTGCTTTCTTTGTCACTAAAAGGGGTTATGAAAAATTAAAGGAGGAATGCATACTAAAGTATGCCTGCTACTGTTCTGGATTAGGCACTGGTTGGTTTTGTATTTCTTTGAGTATCTATACAGAGAAAGACAAAGAAATTATACATTACCTTCCCATTCAGAAATGTTTAACCAGAATGCCCAGCTCTTGCCCATCCTGTGGATGGCCCCTGCGATCAAGGGATTGGAAACTAAGTCCATTTGGAAGAAATTGAAGGAAGCATATTTAGGGTTGAGAAGCAAAAAAGAGAAGAAGAAGGGTATGGGAGCACTTTTTAATGGTATTTTTGCAACACATTCAACTTGCTTAACTTGGAGATTTGAAGCATTAACTAAACCAATGGGCTGCCTGTACACCCCATGGTAAGCAACCTCTCCTCAAAACCATCTAAAGTTTAATCAACCAAGTGTAGGACGTTGTATGAATGCAGTTGCAAGGTCTTTAACTGACCTGGTTAGATTGTTGTGCAAATACAGCCATAAAATAACTGAAGGTGTAAGCCAAGAACTTCATTCTACTACCTCAGACTATAGGACATCACTGGTTCAGGCCATGGAAGCTCACACTTGGTGACTTTGGGCCGGTCTCTATCTCTCAGTTCAAAGGTTGGTGTGATCTAGTGGGGAAGGTGCTGGACTAGGAACCGGGAGACCATGAGTTCTAGTCCTGCTTTAGGCACAAAGCCAGCTGGGTGACCTTGGGCCAGTCCCTCTCTTTCAGCCCTACGAAGCAGGCAATGGCAAACCACTCCCAAAAAACCTTGCCAAGAAAACTGCAAGGACTTGTCCAGGCAGTTGCCAGGAGTCAACACTGACTCAAAGACACCCCCCACAAAAAAAGTGAATAGATTCACTGAAGCTTGGGTCTTCCCCATCCATCAATGTAAACCAATGCTTTAAATTCTGCTTGGGAGAGGAAACATGCCTTTTTCCCCTTTTGCATAAGCCTACTATGCTGTCCACAGATTTGCAAGGTATTGCCGATCACTCTGACAGTCAATGCTGCTGAAGGAGCCACTCTTCAGGGTTCTTCTCTCTCCATTGCTTATCCCCAAAACCACGAAGAGAAGAGAAATACAGTTGCATTGATTGGTCAATCCTAGTGCTTGTTACTTATTGCCCATGTAGAGAACGTCATGCCTTTTGTAGCAGCAGAAAGAGAGAGAGAGAGAGATGGTATTCATCAGGGTTCAGAGCTAGTTCAGCCTCACACTTGACAAATTATTTGTGGAATTGTGGTATTCACAGTCACTTAAATAAGAATCTGTCAACACAAGGCTATGCTTTGTTGCAAAGGGTCTCCCAGATTTCTTTTCATTTTTTTTCCCCAAGCACTCAAAGAATGATGGATTGGTGGTAATGCAAATTCACTAGCATTTTATACGCTGGTGCCTTCTTCATAGACAGGAAACATAGCTCAGTATCATCTTGTAAAATGCCTTGACTGTAAAGGCCTTGCTCAGTGCTGGAAGTGCCTTTTTAAAAATGGTGCGTTGGAAGGAACGAGATGGAATTCAAATATTTCCCTCACGTCTTTTTGCTTTGTCAGAACAGGTGCACACTCAAGATTTTTTTTTCCTTCCGGACTAACTGGGACATATGCTTATCTGTTCTTGGTAATTAAAACAACTTGATAAATAACATTATTGGGTTTTATGGCAAGTTAAAAGTTAATGCTGCTTAACAGGATATTAAATACAGATAGCTCAAACAGCAAAAAATGTTGTCTCTTTGGAAAAAGCTTCTGCATTTTAAGTGCCTCTGGAAGAGCCACCAGGACTGCAGAATGGGTGAATAAAAAGGAAAGCCATTTTGGGTGACCCTCCAAGACAGGGGAAGAGTTAAATTAAGGTTTTCTGGACTATGAACAAGGCAGAGATCTTTGGCTGTTTAGAAAAAGAGTATTTGTGGTTGTACTGAAGCACCTCAAAGATCTACTTGGATCCTCTGTTACTTGGAACTGCAACTGTGGTACATAAGTAATGTTGATAAAGAAAAGAAGATTTCACATGATCTTCCTCTTGATAATCCTGATGCATGGGGTGGACTCTCAAATACTTAGATTTTATTCTGTACTCAGTGGCTATGCTAATGGCAAATTACACACCCACCCACCCACACGGCTCTATCATTTAGAACAAGAGTGAGCAAGCAGTGTTCCTTGGGCCACATGCAGGCCTGACATCTTTAATGCAGCCCACAGAACCTTCTCCAATCATAACAGCTGACAAATGGTAATGTAGTTTCCTATAATTTTGATGTAGGAGAAACATGATCATTGTTAGATGAGCCCTAACAGACATCTTGGGAAAAACAGAATTGTGGAAATTAGCTATGTAGCAAAAATAGTGCTAGCAAGTCATCCCCTACCCCAAATTATGTTAGTATAAAAGAGCCAGTTTGGTCTAGTGGTTAAGGCACCGGGCTAGAAACCAGGAGACTGAGAGTTCTAGTTCTGCCTTAGGCATGAAAGCCGGCTGGGTGACCGTGGGCCGGCCAGTCTCTCTCAGCCCAACTCACCTCACAGGGTTGTTGTTGTGGGGAAAATAGGAGGAGGAAGGAGTATTAGGTATGTTCGCCGCCTTGAGTTATTTATAAAAATAATAAAGGCGGGATAGAAAATAAATTATATCTATCTATCTATCTATCTATCTATCTATCTATCTATCTATCTATCTTCATAGCATGCATATAGGACCATAAAACGAGGCAGGGGGCATTGGCAACATGTTTTGTGTTTTATATTCAATGTGATGACAATCCCTCTACCTGCACCCTGAAAAAGGTTAAATTTTACATTGCATCCCATTTATTCCCATTCTATATAGTGCGTAGATCACTACTAGTTTTAGGACTATACTCTAGCTGTCTATATTGTGATTCAGTTCTACATAGAAGAAGAGTTTATTGTGGAAGGCTAAAGAAATCTAACATTAGGAGAATTTGTAAAAGATCTGGAAGCTTTATCTGCTTCATCAAAGTTTATAGACTATATTATGGTACAATAAGTCACCCTTGTTTTTTTTTTAAAATAGAAATCCATTTGTTTAGCAAAGAAAGAAATAGACCCCCCAAATTTGCACTTAGTTTATAACACATCTGATAATGTAATGTTTTGAAATATCTGGCTAATTATTCCTAATAGCTTCATGATAATATATGTGCAGAATCTTTCTCTTGGATGGGTTCCTGCTTAGAAGATCAAAACACATTTCTGTTTGGCACCCTTTCCATTTTCACAGAATTTTTCCAGTTGCCCATATCTCTTGCCAAGGTGTTTGTGGAACATATTTTGACAGCTTTCTCTCTAAAATTATGACTATTCATTTTTGGAAAGGGTACCAAATTGTAAATGTGATACATGTTGGATTCCTTTCAGTAGCACTGCAAGTATATAAAACGATTGGGATTTTTCTGGTGGTACTTCCATTTGATGTACACTTTAGCTTTTCTATTAGCATATTTCCTGGGTCAGCAGGGCCATCATGGTTGGGGGGGGGGTGTATTTTGGGTAAGATTCTATCTTATTTTTAATTTATTCTCTTTATTGTAATAGGCTGGTGTGTGTGGTGGAGGACAAGCTTCAGAATGGAAACTAAAATAAAAAACCCTGCAGAGTTCAAAACAAAAATAAACCAAGGACCAATGAATGAGTGAATAAATTAATGAATAAAAGTTTGGGAATACACAACACACACACACAGACACACACGACATTTTAGGCTTATACAGAAAACTCAAGCATAAGACAGAACAAGTTCAACAAAGAGCTTCCAGGATTCACATTTCCTGCAATACATGTTTGGTAGACAAACGTTTTGAAAGTCTGTCTTTATATCCTTAAGATTCTGCTATGAACATTGCTATTTTGCACCATTTCTGCCTCTTCAGTGTACAGTGAGAGATATACTGAGCAAAAGGATTGTTTTATTAACTGCCCTCTAGTAGTACTGAAGGCAAGGCATTAAACTGGGCCTGCAGAACAGCCGCAGGCAACTCTGGTAGATAGCGTCTGAGTGAAACTCTCTCTATTCCCCCCACAGGCAGCTATAGTTGGGATCTGAACTTGTACCCTTTTGAAAGTCAGAGTCCCATCTTCGCTGCCTAATGCACCTTTTAGCTTTGACAAAACCCCAGAGAGATTACTAATCACAGAATGTTTGTGCATCTAATCTCAAGGAGAATATTATCTATTCCTGTTAGAATAGGCTTTTGAATTAGATTTAATAAAAGCTGGAGAGATGCAAGCAAAATATTTTAAGGTTATTTATTTATGATGCCAACCTAGCAATTTGAAAGCATGCACATGCAAGTAGATAAATAGGTACCACTTCGGTGGGATGGTAACAGCGTTCCACGCACATCATGTGGCCACATGACCGCGGAAGCGTCTTCGGACAACGCTGGCTCTTCGGCTAACAAACGGAGATGAGCACCGGCCCCTAGAGTCGGGCACGACTGCACAAATGTGCGGGGGGAACCTTTACCTTCACCTTTATTTATGATGAAATAACAACAAAAAAGGTGCTTTCTTTCTTGACAATGGATGTGAACTGCTTAGAAACTGCTTTTTTTTTAAATGGCACTTTTCAAAAATATACATGTACAATGTACTTTTCTTGTATACAATATCTTGAAAGGCCTTGTTCCATAAATCAGTAAGGGCACCGTCACTGGGATTCCTAAATCTATTAATATTCAGAAACTACTTTGACCACTTTTTAACTTCCTGCCTCTTAAAGCAGTTGGTTCATCAAGGCTGCACATACGTTGAGAGAGTGACTGCATTAGTGCTAGGACAAAGAAAATTCTGCTTTTGCTAAACTCATCAACAAATGTTTGCCTGCATTGGAGGTGGCAGCTACAGTGGATGGCTGAAGGCTGATAGTAAAAACTGCCCCAAAGTTTGGATAAACTTTTATTGGACTCAAAACACTGCATGCTACTTTCAATTAACTCATGATTCAGGGTATGAAGCTACAATCTGATCTTGAATGGGTTATAATTAGAATAAGAACGAGCACATTTCCCTGAGGTCTATGTAATGAATCTGTACATAAACATGGCTTGTCAAAAATAGGAGGAGCAGAAAGAACACCAATTTGAGTCTCACTTATTCATCACACCATGTATAACATAGTTTTATATTCCTCACTTGCACACGTTTTCCCCTTCACTAAAGAGTTTAGCTGATTTTAATTATTGATTTTGTAATTTGTTATTTTATTACTGGGGAGCATCAGTCCTGTGAATACCATTGGCTCTGAAGGGCAGGGTATAAAATTTAAGACAATAACAGCAACAAAACTATAAAATCAAAAGGCTCAAATGATAGCTGAGGTCAGGATCACTGTCTGAATGGCATCTGAATACCAGTTGCTAGCGAACAACAATGGGAGAGCAGGGATGGTGAAATTTTCTTTTGGTAAGAATTTTTTATCCAAATTTATCTAACTTGCCCTTCCTGAGCCCATATGGGTCTGAAATATGCGAATCAGAATGGATTCGCAGGCCCAAATTCACACTGTTCAGAAGGATTAGAATTTGCAGTTTGCAGTTCAAAACTTGTGCAGAAAAATGTATAGATTAAACAAAAAATATACCCAAAGATATGCATGTTAGAAAAAAAATACTGCCTAAGATATTGAGGTTGTTCAGTAGTTTAGAAATACAATAAATATATCAAAACATTAAGAAAATGCATATTCCCCAAAGTGTACATGCAAAAGAAAAAACTACAAAATTGTGGGTACTAGTAATAATGCAAAGATACATACACATGTTGGTCCGCGACAGCATCAGACTTTAGAAAATGAGAACGAGGAGGGAATGGAAGTTTTTGGTTTTGCCCTGTACTTATGATATAGTCAACTGCTTCCACATACTTGTTACTTTCAGAGAAAGTGGTCTCTGATGGGCCACTCTAGGAAGCAGGATACTAAAGTAAGAACTTTTGGCCCAATCCAGCCAAGTCCTTTTGATGAAGATGTATCAGAACGTACATTCTTGCTCCCTGTTCTAAATATATTCAAGAGAAATCTGAAGTGGTGATGAGAAATTATGCCTTATACTCAGCTAAAAATGAAAAATGACACTTTTCCCCCTAAGCTGTGGTGGAAGGCTGACTGAGGTGACCAGCATTGCAGCTAGCACTTTTCCGTGTTTAGTACAGGTAGCCCTTGCTTAACGACCACAATTGGGACCTGAATTTTGGTTGCTAAGCGAAGCAGTCATTAAGTGAATCTGACCCAATTTTGTTACCTTTTTTGCAGCGGTTGTTAAGCAAATCACTGTGGGTGTTAAGTGAACCATGTGGTCATTAAGTAAATCATGCGGTTCCCCATTGATTTTGCTTGCCAGAAGCTGGCCAGTAAGGTCAAAAATGGCAATCACGTGACCACGGGATGCTGCGACGGTCATAAATGTGAACTGGTTGCCAAGCGCCCAAATTGTGATCATGTGACTGCAGGGACATTGCAACAGTCATAAGTGTGAGGACCAGTTGTAAGTCATTTTTTCCAGCACCGTCTTAAGTCCGAACCATCACTAGAGCCAGTTTGGTCTAGTGGCTAAGGCAACAGGCTAGAAACCAGGAGGCTGTGAGTTCTAGTCCCGCCTTGGGCATGAAAGCTGGCTGGGTGACCTTGGGCCAGTTACTCTCTCTCAGCCCAGCTCACCTCACAGGGTTGTTGTTGTGGGGAAAATAGGAGGAGGAAGGAGAATTAGGTCTGTTCACTACCTTGAGTTATTTATAAAAATAATAAAGGCGGGATAGAAAATAAATGAATGAATGAATGGTTGTTAAGCAAGGACTGCCTGTACACACTTGTACTGGGCAATGTTTTTCATGTGAAGCAACGGTTCTGCTAGCTGATCATCAGTGGAGCATTAACAGAAGAGAATATGTGTGTTTCCAACATGCTATAGAAGGATCAATGAGCAAGAGCTAACTGTGGGGTTAATATATTATTTTTAAAAAAGAGGGAGTGGGGGAGAGTCTTTGCTTCTGTTTGTTTGCTTGCACTGATTCGTTTCCATGCATTGCTCTTAATCCAACTCTGAAAGGATAGAGGAAAGCCGTAGTTTATGGGAAGAATAAACCAATAGAGGGGAATGTTCCATTTCTCTCTTTAAAAAAAGAGACATGGTGTGTGTGTGTGTTTTAAAGATTTTCACTTTAATTATGCAGCACTAAAACATTGACATTAAACTGAATTTGCAACAGAAACTGCTCTTCTTAATTAACTGTTAAATTTATTGTGGCACTGTACTATACACACTTCTGATATTTTTGTGAAATGCTCTAGGAGAAGAATTTGCTTACAGGACAACAAAGGATGCGCCATGAAACGGAGGTATTGAGTAGAGAGGCAGTCTTAAGCCTCTTCTTTAGCCTCTGGAACTCCTTCCCACTAGAACTACTGAAAATCAGTTGCACAGTTTCCATTATGTACATTAGGTTTAAGGTGCCTAATGAACACCCCCGAATTCCACACAAATATTCTGAAATAAAACAAACCCACATCAAACCTGGGTTCCTGCCACCTGTGTAACATGGCTCCTCCCATTTGGCATCGTGGTTTCACTCCACTGCGCCCCTCATCTTCCCCCCAACCCTGCAAAAATGGAATGTAGTGGATTTGAAATCTAAAAAGCAATAATTTAATAATTTAATATTTAATTTAATAATTTAAAGCTCCATAACTTTTCACTTTAGACTTAGTTACTTCGGTCATGTCATGAGATCAACTTTGTTGGAGAAAGATGTTATGCTTGGAACAGTCAGTGGCAAAAGACAAGGACGCCAAAGAACGCGCTGGTTGGATATAACCAAAGCAGACACAGGCCAAAATTTAAAGCAACTGAAAGAAGCTGTAAAAGGTAAAGGTTCCACCCACACATTTGTGCAGTCGTGTCCGACTCTAGGGGCCGGTGCTCATCTTCGTTTGTTAGCCGAAGAACCAGTGTTGTCCAAAGATGCTTCCACTGTCATGTGGCCGGCATGACACATGCAGAACACTGTCACCTACCCACCGAAGTGGTACCTATTCATCTACTTGCATTTGCATGCTTTCAAATTGCTAGGTTGGCAAGTGCGGGAGCTCACTCCATCACACAGGGCTAGGGTCTCGAACCACCGAACTTGCGATCTCCCGATCGACAAGCCTGGCATCTTACCCGCTGAGCCACCACGCCCCTATAGAAAGAAGCTGTACAAGATCAGAAATCATGGAGAGAGCTGGCTTATGGAATTGCCAAGGGTCGGATACGACTGAATAGATAATTTGATTCAAACTTTTCACTTAGATGAGCGTCCCTAGAAAGGGTTTAAGCTATATGTCAACACTGACACTCACCAATTTTCAAGGGCACTGGGAAAGCACCTAAGCATTTTTTTCCCCTGTAACCCCTGGGGGATTTACCTTTGGTGGAAGACAAAGGCGAAAGTGGTATTAGCAGGAGGAAATCCCAATTGCCTACAAAGCATTTTTTTTCTTATGGAAATCTGAGTCTACAAGTCCCAAAATGTGTGGTGGGAAACTGACTCAGGACATGCCTCATTCCACTTGATAGCATTCGATGGAAAGCGGCTTGACTTTGCATTCATTTTTCCTCAAATGTGCAGGACATTCCTCTTTTATTTACTGTGCTTTCAGCACTATTGGTAGTAGGAGAAGCTCTGAAAATTTGAGCTATGTAGTTCTTGGATTTATCCTGGATGTGTCTGAGACTCCATAAAGTGTGATAGAAAGTAATCTAATGTGAGGAGTGATACAATTAAAGAATTTGGTCTAATGCATCCAGGTACCTCTGCTTTTCCAGAATATGATGTAGCAGTTCTTTTTATATATAAACATAGACACATTTCAAAGCCAATGTCTGCAATCTTCCCTTTTCTCTCCAAATAGCCTCCAGATATGTTTTTTATCACTGTATCAATAAAAGGAATGGGATTTATAGCTTAGTGCTTTTAAATTCATTCAGTTCTCAGCATTGTGGTGTTAATGTAGCTGGACCACCTTTTCTGCTGGAACAAATCAAATGCCAGTGTTGTTGTCAACAGTTGTTGTTAGTGTCAACAGTCAAAGTTGAGTTGACATGAATTGGTAACCATGGTTTGTTGATTAAGCCATAGTAGGGTTCATACATTATCCTTCACCAAAACAAATGAACCAAAGTATGGTATAGATCAACAACCTTTTGGTGGCAAGGGGCTTCACCTAAGAGTGTGTTGTGAAGGCTTTTTAATGGATTGAAGACCACATTTGGAAGAGCTTGGAACCAAAATGGCTAAGGAACCTTCATGCATGTCGTTTATTTTAGTGTAATCCTTAAAACATACTTCATGTACATACAATTTTAAAGGTTTAATAAAAGATAGTGGCAAATAAAAACTTAATGAACACTGCTTTTTCCAGATTTTGAAGGAGCAGTGGAAAGCTGGTGATTGTATATGAACCATTTCAGAATAGATCAACCATCAGAACTGCATTGGGAAGTTGCTGTTTCAGTGGCATTTTATTTATTTATTTTATTTATTTACGTATTTATACCCCGCCTATCCCCTCCCTAGACGGAGGGCTCTAGGCGGCTTACAATCATTGAAATTCATACATATTATACAGCATATATATTAACAATGTTTACCCGCGTGTTAGGGAGGGGGTGAGGGAACCGGCTCTTCATCCGCAGGTATCGGACTACATGCCCCAGAATCCCTCGCTTCCGAGCCGGCTGCTGATGTCCAGGAAATTGTCATTTCGGGATCCGCCGTCCTCCGCCGCCATCCACGGGATTCACCAGATCTTCTTCGGTCCAAGGGCGACCCTCCGAAAGGACGCCAGCAAATTGACCCACGTAAGTGGTACCCATTTATCTACTTGCCTTAGCTTTCGATCTGTTGGGTTGACAGGAGCTGGGGCAAGTGGCGAGTGCTCACCTCGCCACGCGGATTTGAACTGCCGACCTTATGGTCAGCAGTCTAACAGCTCAGCGGTTTAACCCGCTGAGCTACCGCGCCCCTAATTCATGGCAGATTATTTAAATTGCCTTAATCACATTGCTGAAATATGTTTGGATTTAATCTGGGCCCAAAGGGGAGTAGGGATGACTCAAACCTTTCGGCCAATATAAGATTTTGCAGACATCCTCCCAATTCCAGCTCATGGTCTGATTCATGCAATTGACTCAGACTCTTTTGTGGCTTCTTTTGTTTGGGCTTCGGGTGCTGTACAAACTCAGTCAACTATGGTTGAGCAAATTATGGCATATATATGTGCAGCTACAGAAACCAATTGGACTCACAACTGAATTTGATTTCAACCTAGTAAAGAAGCAATAAACTTCACGGTACTTGAGACTGATAGTTAAGCTGAAAGTGCACAGGGTAGATGCCAAACCACCCGAAGGAAAGTGTTGATGCTAACAGGGCATTGATTCAGGAACTGATGCTCTGAAGAAATAGCTGGGGGTCTGCACCAGATATCTGTTATCTGAAGAGGCTGCATCCCTCAGAATGGGTTATAATAAGCCCTATCTTGGCATGATATGTGAACCCAGCCAAATCATCGTGGAGTTGGCTTGAGGTGAGTGTTCACAGTCTCTGGAACTCCTCCATAATTTGGTATTGCATTGTATTTTTTCATGTGTTAAAAGAAAAAAAAAGTCCATGTTAACAGTCATATTAATGGTATTCCATGAATTTAATTTGAATGTAGCTTAAGTTTTATCTTGACCATGCCCACTTTGTAGAGCACAGACCTATCGAAAATCAATATGGTATTCAGCCCAAAAGAAAAAGTGCACCAATTTGCCATTAAAGGGATGCGATGGCTCAGCAGGTTAAACTGCTGAGCTGTAGACTCCCCCCACGCAACGAGGTGAGCTCTCGTTGCTAGTTCCAGCTCCTGTCAACCCAACAGTTCAAAAGCCTAGCAAGTAGATAAATGGGTACCACCTTAAGTGGGAAAATTTGCTGGCGTCCTGTCGGGAAGTCGGTTCCACCGGAGGAGAAAAATATCGGAGGAAGATCGAATGGCGGCGGTGACGACGAACCCGGAAGTAACATCTACAGGAAGTCAGCAGCCGGCTCAAGGCATCTTGGGAATTGTAGTCCAGAGCCTTAGAAGAGTCGGTTCCTTTACCCCCTCCCTTCACGCGCGGTGAATTGTATAATTGTATAATTGTATAAAAGGATTGTTGATGTAAGCTGCCTAGAGTCCTCCATTAGGGAGGGGATAGGCGGGGTATAAATATCACAATAAAATAAATAAATTAATGGTTCTTTGAACAACTAGGAATAAAACTATGGAATAAATATTATAAAGTTACTGAAGGTAAGGTGGAATCCTTTAGCTCTTCAAGGTAGGCTAGGCAAGAAGCACAATCAGGAGTACTAGCTCTATCTTTATTGGGAGGTTACATTATCAGAAACTTGCAAGACTGAAAGTATTTCTCCCTCCCTTTCCTTTAAGTCTCTGGAAATCTAGGGAGGATCCCTTCTGAAACATTTCCCAGGCCCTCCCTCCTTCTGTGGGATGAGACATCTTTTACACCATTGTCCTGTCTGTGGTTTTCTCTCCTGTCTCCCAAGGTCATCCCACATGCCATTTTGTTGTTGTTCAGTCGTTTAGTCGTGTCCAACTCTTCGTGACCTCATGGACCATAGCACACCAGGCCTTCCTGTCCTCCACTGTCTCCCGGAGTTTCATATTGGACATTACAAACCCTCTATTTCTAAAATCAATTTAGCCATATTGTTTCACTTTGCATAATTCTGAGGCCTTGTCTAGCAGTCTTAACAGCTGGATGAGGCATTTGCATGAACATAGCTCACACGCGCACCCACAAACAAGTCAAATGAAGCTTGGAATGACAGGAAGCGCCTTGATGAGGCAAATCATGTCACCTCCTTAGAACAAAGCACCTTGCACAAAAGCACAGCCACCTTGCACACCCTTAATAAATACAGTGGAATACAGTGGTTGGATTGAACCATGTGGTATTTATTTATTTATTTAATTTTTATCCCGCCTTTATTATTTTTTATAAATAACTCAAGGCGGTGAACATACCTAATACTCCTTCCTCCTCCTATTTTCCCAACAACAACCCTGTGAGGTGAGTTGGGCTGAGAGAGAGTGACTGGCCCAAGGTCACCTAGCCGCTTTTGTGCCTAAGGCGGGACTAGATCTCTCAGTCTCCTGCTTTGCCATTGGCTCCTTCCTAGGGCTGAGAGACAGGGACTGGCCCAAGGTCACCCAGCCGGCTTTCCTGCCTATTTGCTGCCCATGTCTCTGGTTTACTCCTGGTTTTATGAAGAGGTGTACAGTCTGTGGTTAGTTTCAAAGAAGAAAGCTGTATCCTGATATTCTGAGCAGAAATATGCTTTGTGTGTTGTTAGTTGTGATGCACAGGCTAGATCCAGATTTAATCAAATTTAAGGTAGAACCCTTTGAATTAAAGGAACTCTAGTTAGATCTGAAGATGAAAAGTTAATTCCCACAGTTCAAATGATGTAAATTTAGCCTGATTACTCTGGATCTATTTAATAGCGCCAAAGAGCAGGATCCCATGGTCTCTAGAGGTTCTTATACTACAACTCCCACCAGCTATAGTGAGCATTGCCAATGTTGATGAAGAGACATCATATAATTTCTCTGTATTTTCTAAACCTGGTTCTCCTTCCTTTGAGTGGGTAGAACCATGCTCAGAAAAGAAACTGTACTTCTTGGCATTGTCTAATTTGGCAAATAAATTACAGTTTCCTTTGAAAATGTTTAAGGTTTTAATACCATTTTACAGACTTCATTTTACTTATTATATCTTAGCTAGGTATTAGGTAATTTTGCTAATAAATTTTCTCCAACGTGACCCATCATCTTTGTGTGTGTGTGTCTGTGTGTACACACAAGTTTTATAGCTTTATATATTTCAGCTTGTCACATAAATATCTTCGTAACTACTGATCGTATCTCCATAAAATTTCCACTTAGGCATGTTGTATGGGTCAGCCGCATATGCTTGCATGTGCATGCACACCCACACAAAGGTTAAAAAGTTGTTTGCATGCAAAATTACGCTACATCTGATGCTAGCTCCATAAGTTCACATCTTGACATTTGTGTGCTCAACTCAGAAAGGTAGGTGGGGGTAGTGGTGGAAGTGGAAGATTTATAGTGTATTCATCTGGCAGAAACATCTTTGTGTGTGCATGTATAAGAGAGGCTCAGAGGCTGCCACATACTTTTTTTTTGGGGGGGGTATAAAGTAAAAATAATTCACCTAGTAGCAGTATGATGCCAGTGTATGCCAAGAGCAAAGGATTTATTACTTTGAGGGAGCAAGCCTTAGCTTCTGGGAAGGAGCACTGGTAGAAAGAAGAGATATGTGCCTGAGACCTTCACTGCTGAAGCTGTAACAGAAAGCTCTACTGCTCTTGTTATCTCATTAGCTATGCTGTGTAGATGTAATGGTATGTGGGAAAAACCTTGGGAGACTGGACAAAGAGACGCTGCTGCCAGATGCTCGGTGGATAGTGGAGTTCCTTGAGGATTGGAGGCCATTCTTGAAATTCCTCTTTTTGAAAGAGAGTAGGAGACTTGCAAGATTGATGTCAGCCTTGTGGGTTAAACCAGATAGGAATCACAACCAGATGAGCTAATTCTACTTTATTGTAAAGCTACATTGACAGAATCTTGCAAGTCTGAAAGTACAATCCTCCCTCCATCTCCTTTACAGCCTGAGAAACTAGGGAGGGTCCCTTCTGAGCCTCTTGCCCCTCCCACTCTCCAGCTGTGGGCTCAGCTGCCTCTTATCTGACCATTCCCTTGGCAGTGTCTCTTGGCCCAGTCTCCCAAGGTCTTTCCTACATACCATTACGGTTGGTGGAGAGCCAAAATCGGAGAGCTGCAGTGTCCTGCAATGATAGGGATGAGTGAATGTCTCAGTCAATCTTGAAATTCTCATTGATGTTTGACCCAGAGTTCTCCAATCAACATGACCATTGCTGAGAGATGAAGTCCACACATCTAGAAGCATCCAGATTAGTGAAGATTGTTACATCACACCCACACTTGAGCCAGATTAGGGTTTATATTAAATTAAGGACCATCTAAAAAATTTCCAATTCACTGAATCCTATTGGATTCTGAAAGCCACTCCCTGCACTATTGTTTTCAGATTGGGATAGGTTTGGATTCAACTAGACTTAGACAGACTACTGTTTGCTCTCTGTTTAGGTTTGAGCTACTCATGTCAATGAAGGGAAAAAATTCTGCAAACATTTGGAGTCCTTGTAGGTGCAAGGTGTAATGACACTCAATGTGCAGTATGTGTATGTCCTTAACCCCCCCTTTCCTTTTAAATTGCAGGCATACATGTATGTGTATCCATAAATACCTAGAAATTGCTCCCTGAGTTTTGATACGCCTCATTCACATTTTCAATTACAGGTTTTCAGTCACCTAAGTTCGTTACTAGAAGAAATCATGACAGTTTTATTTATTTGAATAAATAAACTCAGAGCTAGGTATGGAGTACGTATAACTTTAGCAAATCCTGCCCAGATTATACATTAATGCCAACTTCTGTTTCTGCAACAGTCTGGCTTTTTCCATGAAGAGAAAATAAAGAAAGAAAAAGAAAAATATATACGTATATTTCAAGGAAAGTAACTAGTCCACCAAGAGACTTGCAACACTTTGAGAATATTCCTCTTTGGTCTTGTTTATTCCACATCGTCTCTAAAAACCTCAGAATCTCTCCAAAGTGGCTGAATTGGCTAGTGACTCAGCTGAACGTGATGCAGATCTCAAATTCCCTGTTTCTTTATAGTTGCCTTGAGAATAATTTGATTGAAAGGTAAGAAATACAAGTTTGAACTAGACACATAAATTAATAAATCTTCCTCCATATAATAGGAGGTCAGGGGCAGAAAGAGGTATTATCTATTACCCATCTTCTTCTGGAGTTGGGGGTAGATCTTTTTTTTTTAACTGTATTGAACATCTTCCGCAACTAGGTAACCTCCAGATGTGTAGTACGCTGCAGTGCTCAAAATTCCTGGCTACAATTGTCACACATTAGGTACCAGGTTGAGCAAGTTTGAATTTGGGAGAAAGTATTAGATATTTTTCCTCCCTCTACATAATCAGTATACTTTTTATTTTTATCCCTCATCAAGAAGTTACTTCTTTGGAGTAAGGCCATTTGAAAATGAACCCAAATTAGCGACGTCACAGGGGTTGTGATGTCATTGCACAAATAACACAAATTTGGTACTGTACATCATTTACATCAGGATCCAAATGATGCAAATTCCATACATGACACCATTGAAATGATGGTATTATTTATTTGTCAGATTTATATCCCACATCATACTTGTGACTTCATTATGGTTTCTATCAGACACCTATAGAATTACCCCTTAACTGTAAAGCTAATTCTTCCATAAACAGCCTAGTTGCCTGTATAGTAATGTTTCTGTGATCATTACTCAAAAATAGGTAACTTCATTCAGTCTTTCTTTGATTTAGTTTAGAGAGATGAATATTTGTAGAATTTATGAGCATGTGAAACAGGGGATTACAAGTGAAACTATTAAGCAGTGTTAATGACTACAGCAATATATTATTGAGATTTTTTTCTCCTTTCATAAATTAAAGGGGGAAAATATTCTTTTAAAATTAAATGCCCAAAAAAGTTACAGATGCCCAAATAAGTATAGAAAAATAAAAATATTTTGCCCTAACAGATTAAAATATCACCATATTTTCAATAAGGATAAATTTATTTCTTGTTCTGAATGACTTAGTGGAAGATGCGTACTGAAATTCAAAGTTGAGGTCACTGTTTCATTTTAAGCCTTTGACTGAGAGAAGTGAAAACTAGATTATCTTGATCATCTCTAGATATTCTTGGTTCTGTAAAGGTATCACACTAAGGAACCTAAGGAATTTGTATTTCTTCCACTTGGATGGGATTGCTGTTGCCCTAAGAGAGCCAGTGTGTAGTTTGAGCTTAAGCATAGTCCCAACTCTGTCACTAGAATCTTTTGGCTTCAAATGGATTGTCAGGTATAATCAGGGAATTTGGTTACAATGATCTGTTAAACTTCCAACTTCATTGCTTCAATGGATTATATATGGGGCTGCCGTTGAAGTCTACTCAAAAGCTTGAGTTTGTGCTGCTGCCTAAGTTTGGGTTGGTAGGGCTGAATTCACTCATATCATGTTAATTTTGAAAG
Organism: Charina bottae; assembly: GCA_023362775.1. Classification (NCBI taxonomy): domain Eukaryota; kingdom Metazoa; phylum Chordata; class Lepidosauria; order Squamata; family Charinaidae; genus Charina; species Charina bottae. The sequence continues at coordinate 15,118,433 of JALMGJ010000015.1, forward strand.
AATTTCATTAGTTCGTCACTCTCAGTCTCTCCACCACCTTCTAATCCTGCTCCTTCAAGAAAAATGAGAACCATGGTAAAATCAAGTCCCATCACAACTAGTTGGTTGAGTGGAATAACAGTCAATCACCAAAATCCACTGAAAGATGGATATATTATGCTGGTCTGGTTCCTAGTGTAGATCATCCATAAAGCAACCAAAGTTGTTTCTGTCCCATTACTAGTTTGAAACCAGACTGAGATGGATCTAAATATTTTGCATCATCTAGGAACATCTGGAGTAAATAGGCTATCTCTTCCATTAAAGGTAAAGGTTCCCCTCGCACATTTGTGCAGTCGTGTCTGACTCTAGGGGCCGGTGCTCATCTCCGTTTGTTAGCCAAAGAGCCAGTGTTGTCCGAAGACGCTTCCACGGTCATGTGGCCGGCATGACACATGCGGAACGCTGTTACCTACCCACCGAAGTGGTACCTATTTATCTACTTGCATTTGCATGCTTTCGAATTGCTAGGTTGGCAAGAGCTGGGGCGAGTGCAGGAGCTCACTCCGTCACGCGGGGCTAGGGATTCGAACCTCCGAACTTGCGATCTTCCGATCGACAAGCCTGGTGTCTTACCTGCTGAGCCACCACGCCCCTAACCTCTTCCATTAGATACAATGAAAATTTCACTTCAAGAGGTAGATTCAAGGAGGCGTCAGTAAAGTCTTGAAGAGAGGTATATTATGCTGTCTGCTACCCTGTTGCCTGTGTGCATGGGTGTGTGTAAGAGAGAAAGAAACTGTTCTTATATCAATTCTGATATATGGCTGGCGATAGATAGATAGATAGATAGATAGATAGATAGATAGATAGATAGATAGAAGATAGATAGATAGATAGATAGATAGATAGATAGATAGATAGATATTGAGGAGGAGAAAAAAGAAATAAAAATAGAAGAATCCTTTGGGGAGAAAAGAAATGCATTGTCCTCTTGTTTTACAATATTTTCCCTGATTGAACAGTGTTTTTCTTCTTGTTAGTTCTAAAATAACCCAGTACTTCACAGTCACATAAAAATAAAGTTTTATTATCTGCTGATTTCCCACCCATCTCCATCTCTAGCAGCAAACTGGAGGAATAACATTTTAAATCCTTTGGAATCTCAATGTAATGTTTGTAGCTGTTTAGTACAGAGGCTTAAATAGTTTTTTTTTAAATTACTACCCCTTTGAGTTAAAATGGCCATTGAGGACCATTCATCATGATGAAAGCATTAATTGCATAAATATCTGATTTGCTGATTTTTCATGTTTGCTATCTAGGAGCATAAAGATTAGAGAGTCGAATACTGACCTTTTTCATGTTTAGGCCTGTGTGTTTTTCCATCAGTCAAAAATAATTCTTAAGCCTTGTTGCTGAAAATGACTAGAATTTGCATCTCTGTAGAATGAAAAAGGAAACCAAATGCAAATGCTTTTATCTTAGGAAAAGAAAAAAAGAATGCAGGCAATATTATTGCAGTTTGCACTCCAGGTATTCAGGGTGTTTGACATGCAATGCATTAATAATCCTTACCAGAGCCCTACAAGATAGTTATGCTCATGCATACTCAGATGGAGAACAGAGGCTGAAGTTTTTTTCTCATTCAAATTTCTCCCTCTTTGGATTATGGATTAAAAGAAGCATGGAAAGCTGGTTTGTGCCATTTATTGTTGCCATGGCCTCTCAGTGGTATTTATTTTATTTATTGCAAATATTTGTGTGATGCCTACTCACCAGATCCTACGAAGCTTATAAGAACATAAAATAAGTTCAATTAGCACCACCCTTAAAATCCCAGCAGTGCTGTTGACTAGTTAAGATCATGTACTCCAAAAGCTTGCAGAAGAGTACCATTTTAACCAGCTTCCTAAATGTCAAGAAGGTGGACCCCGCAAATGCATGGAACCATTTTATTGTTGGAAACTCCTGGCTTTAGAGATCTCAGTTATGGACCTATCAACTCTGGCCTCTCTTTATGTGACAATGCAAACTCAGTCTCCAGATGACCTTGTAGCCGGTCAGTATGGCATTGTATCAGCTCCCATTTGTTTTTCTTACCCAGAGTTCCTGAGATTTGAACCTGAGACTTTCTGCAAACATACATACATGCTGCCCCTGAGTTATGGTCCCTCTCTGGAAGGGCATTTTTCTGAAGAGGAACTGATGCTTTAGGAAACTGCCAGGATACTGTTCTTTATTTCTGAATATAATACACCACATGCAGTTTGCCACAGGTTGCAGATGTATCATTTCTGCTATTTTTCCTCCTCGGAGGATGGTATCTTATAGTTGTTGGCATCCTGCTGTAAGTTTGGACGCTGAGGGGTTCATGACATAAATCCCACGTCCTTGTTCAAGGGAGGGGCCTCTTACCAGGACCTTGAGCAGACTCAAAGATCTGTGCCCCTTGGTCCAACTTGACTTTGTTATATTTCCAAGGGAATCCAGAGCTTGATTCCTTTGCTGAGGTGCAGATTTAACTTACTATACTTTATGACAGCCATAGAGCCAGTTTGGTGTAGTGGTGAAGGCACCAGGCTAGAAACCAGGAGTCTGTGAATTCTAGTCCCACCTTAGGCATGAAAGCCGGCTGGATGACCTTGGGCCAGTCCCTCTCTCTCAGCCCTAGGAAGGAGCCAATGGCAAGCCAGGAGACTGAGAGTTCTAGTCCCTCCTTAGGCATGAAAGCCGGCTGGGTGACCTTGGGCCAGTCCCTGTCTCTCAGCCCTAGGAAGGAGCCAATGGCAAACCAGGAGACTGTGAGTTCTAGTCCCGCCTTAGGCATGAAAGCCGGCTGGGTGACCTTGGGCCAGTCCCTGTCTCTCAGCCCTAGCCCTAGGAAGGAGCCAATGGCAAAGCAGGAGACTGAGAGTTCTAGTCCCACCTTAGGCATGAAGCCAGCTGGGTAACCTTGGGCCAGCCTCTGTCTCTCAGCCCTGGGAAGAAGGCAATGGCAAACCACTTCTGAAAAACCTTGCCAAGAAAACTGCTGGGTCTTGTCCAGGCAGTCTCTAAGAATCGGACACAATTGAACAGATTAAAAAAAAAAAGACAGCCATAGCCTTTCCCCCCTCCACAGCAATTCTACTGAGCAGACCATGTCAAGTGTTAGTCTGCTGGCACTGCAGGGTGTAATGTGAACATTCTATTCACAAAAACGGCTCTTGCCTGCATTCAAATAATTTTTTCTTGCCCTCAATTAGTTTTAAACATATTTCATTCTATTTAGACGTTATGAAAGTACAGCACACGTTGAAAATATTCTAGCATATTCTCTATAGATGGGAAAATGAAGAAACACCATTTCACGTTTCCTTTCCATCCTATCTGGCCATGTATGGTTATCTTCATTTTTAAATCTGAAAGTTTGTGGCTCTGGGGTTTGACAGCTTTTGTTTGAATATTCTTAACTTCTTTTTATTCAATGTTCCAGATGCAAATACTTTGAAGGGAAGAAAGTTCCTGTCCCTGTGAGGATTTACACTTGGAGCCTTCAACATTCCTCCTTGAATTGGAAAGGGGTGGACTATAATGAAGTAGTTCATGGTACAATTAAAATGATGTAGTAAAAGAGTAACATGATACGCTGAATTGGAATAACCGAAGTTGATTATAAAGGACGTCAAAATTAAATGCTTGATAGAACCGACATAACAAATTCAAGATGGCCATTTCACATTGGAGACAGGATATGTTGTCAATTTGCTGATGTTTTCCAGACAAATTCATTGATAGATGTAACATTTTTATAGTCTTTCCATAATTCCTTGCAGGCCCCCAACCACCACTAGTTATTCCAGTTAATATGTTTGTGGATAATTTAAAGAGAAAACTGTTCTATTTCATCATAAAAGATTTGTCTGTTACTTTGAGGGCATAAATCAGATGGACATCCCAACATACTTGGACTTGTTTTTTTAAGGCATTTGTTGACAACAACAGAACAACTGATCACAGAGTCCGCCAACAAGTGCGGACATCAATTATTTTTTAATTGTATAGGAGTACAGTACACTAATTAAAACTAGTATATCTTGCAATGCCAACGGCAAAATTAATTATTAATTTTTATTAATATTCAAAAGCAGCACAAGGAATACATTACAAGATTTTGTGGTTGGGGTGAGATTTTTTTTAAAAGATTTTTAGCAAGGGGGAAGAAAAGCGCTAAATTTGAGTAGGTAAAAAGGTCATTGCAGGGAATAATAGGTGTAAAGGATCTTTTTCCCTTCAAATGGCTGAAGACTTGGCTTCAATTATTTGACTATATTTCCGAACCTTGATATTATTTCAGTCGTTCAATTGTTTTATTGGTACAATATATACCAAAATATTTTCCTAAGCAGTTGTGGTTTTAGAGAGTGATACCTCAGTTCAATACAATCCATCATTTCCAAAATCTCTTTCTTGATGCATTTGGATTTTGACTTGAGTTTTTTTGTAGCTTAGTACAGGTAGTCCTCAACTTATGACCATCCGTTTAGTGACCGTCCGAAGTTACGACAGCACTGAAAAAAGTGACTTATGGCCGGTCCTTGCGACTTATGACCATTGCAGTGTCCCTGTGGTCACATGATCAAACTTCAGGTGCTTGGCAACCGGCATGTATTTACGACAGTTGCAGCATCCCAGGATCACATGATTGCCATTTGCAACCTTCCCAGCCAGCTTCTGACAAGCAAAGTCAATGGGTGAAGCTGGATTTGCTTAACAACCATTTGATTCACTTAACAACTGTGGTGATTTGCTTAATGGTTATGGCAAAAAAGGTCATAAAATTGGGCATGACTCATTTAATGACCACCTCACTTAGCAACGGAAGTTCTGGTCCCAATTGTGGTCATAAGTTGAGGACTACCTGTATAGAACTTGTTACTCTATTTGTGAGGCTGAAGCCAGAAAGACTGAACATGTCTGACAAGACGATTATCAAAACATGGTGCAGATGCCCTCAACATCCAACAGTGAGAAATGGCTGACAAAAAGTCTGATGCCATGTTAGTGCAGGAAAAAGACACAGAGGATTTAAACCCCAGAGCTGACATATAAATATTCTTTGATTTCTAATTTTTGCAAGAATTGTTATAAGAACTTCCTTCCCATCTTCAAGAAAAACAGCTTACCTGGGCTGCTTCCTTGAATCTTCTGCAGCTGAGATCAGGATTGTGTGCTTGTGTTCCTAAATAGAGATGTATTGGTGTACAGGTTGAAACTCCGACACTAGTTGGATTCCATACAGAGGGATTTTCCAAGACAAATATCAGGTTAGGCTATTATTATGGTTGGTCGCACAGTCAGCCAGATGTTTAGACTGGTTTTGGCATTTTGATCCACCTATCGAGTCCTTCCCAAGGACCTGGGATAGGCAGATGTTGTTGATGGTGTTAAAGGTATTGTCGCAGGATGTGAGCTGTTCCAAGTAAAGCTGCCTTTTGCAATTGACTGATGGTGATTTTGTCAGTGTCGATGGTGTTCAAGTGGTGCTCCAGATGTTTTGGGATTGCACCCAAGGCACCTACTACTATTGGTAGTACCTTTTTTTTTCTTTTGCCACAGTCGTTCTACTTCTATTTGCAGGTCTTTGTGTTCTGTGATTTTCTCCAGTTCTTTCTCTTCTATTCTGCTGTCTCCAGGTACTGCAATGTCCACTATCCAGACTTTTTTGTCTTTCTTATCAACAATTGTTAAGTCTAGAGTGTTGTTGTTGTTGTTGTTGTTGTTATTATTATTATTATTCACATCATCAACATCATCACATTGTAGACAGTTGTGAGGTCTAAAAATAGGTTGTTGATTTTATGGCCAACTAACAAATTCATGACATGAATGAGATTTGAACCAGTGATTGCTTGGATCCCATCTCAGTCACTTCTTCATCACACATATATTCTCTTTAATTTTCCCAGACTTCCTTCCCAACCACTTCAGTGTATCTCTGAACAAGGGGAATTGTAAGTCAAATCCATGGACCTGTTTAAGCCTAAAACAAGGCAATGGTAACACGAATACTCATTCTTTCCTTCTCATTCCAAGTCAGGTACTGGAAGATGGACTGGAGATCTGTCAGTTCAGTCCCCAATACATGGATGCATGGCAACATTTTAGAAAATGATGTTGTTGGGAGATTGAACATAGATATAATTTCCTCTGCCTATCATAATATTGGAAGTCAGTATGAAACTGATTTGGAAGCATCTGGTTGCCATTATGGGAAAGAAAAGGGTAATTGAAACTTGCCAAAGTATTTTCCTAAGTTTAAGAGTATACTATGGAACTTTGAAAGGAAAGGTAATTTTAAAAGTCTGGGTAGTGTCCTTCCTTCCTTCCTTCCTTCCTTCCTTCCTTCCTTCCTTCCTTCCTTCCTTCCTTCCTTCCTTCCTCCCTCCCTCCCTCCCTCCCTCCCAGCTGCCCAGGACTTTTTTCATTTTCTTTCTCCTCCTGATAAAATGCCCTGCACACTTGTAGCAGTGTCAGGCTCTTGGAAGAGAATGATTCTTCTTTGCAGCACTTCCTGGAATGATTATGTGACTACACAACACCATTTGGCAGTAACTCTATTCAAAAGCAGACAGTAAAACCGATCACATTAAATTTACATTGACTCACACACATCCTAGAGAATGATGAATGAATGGATGAATGAATATATATATATACATGTGTGTCTGTACACACACACGCACACACACGCACACACACACACATGTGTATGCATATTCATTTCTATGTTAATATTAACACTACTAACAGTCTGAAAAGAGACTGGTTGTAAAAATAGAAAAATAATTTCTCCAGGTGACTTTTGAGCAAGGACTCTGGTGTATTTCTCTTTGGGTAGAACAACAGCTTGCATTTGATAGGAGTTCTTGTTGCATTCTGAGGTGCGAAGACCAAGACTGATCTCTACATATGCTGGTACATGACAGCTTTTACAGTTGCTTCTGGTGGCACACTGGAACTGTTACTATTCTGTGTGTCACCTTTGCACTCTTACAATGCTTTGAGAAAACACAACATGCAGTTCCATTGATTGACTGCCTAGCTTCTAAACAAGGGGGAACTTTCCCTTCCACCCAATGTACAATTGAAGGAGGTCAACTTTGCCCTGTTCTGAGTTAAATGAACTTGTTTTTGAAATATCCAGAGTTGTTGATTTTAGAAGTTGTGATCAGTCAAGCAATACTCGGGGTTGCTGTTAGGGCAGTCATGTAGGTATTTGGAGTGCAACATATGCTGAGGTGAGGATGTTTTCCCACGTGCACACATGCTTCTGAGGTCTGCCATGCAAGTGCTAAGACTTGCAAAAGTGTTGTAAGCATGTGTACTGAACATGTTTTTATGTCGCTGTCTGATTGGAGCAGATTGAGGCTTCCTAATTGCAAGGAAACATATACTGTAAAGGTACTCAGCCAAATGCACTTACTTTGCCCCTTCAGAATTCAATCCTCAGTGAAAAAGAATTCCAAAGCAGCTCAGTATCTTGAGATGCTGGGGTCAAGGCTTCCATTGGGATTCTTACTCCATCACACTTTTAATGCTCAGTGTTCAGACTGTATGCTAGCAGAAGACTCAAGTTGCTCCTCAGAATGAGACATGAGACTCTACTGGAACAAGGGGCATCGTGATTGAAATCTGCACTGCTTTCCCTGAGAAGCTGGTTCAAGTGAAATGACTTGATCTCTAAACAATGGGGTTGTTGCCCTATAGATGACTCCCATCATTCAGCATCTAGTAGCATACATTTAGAGAAGATGTATACAACGTAAAAAAGGGTATTAAAGCCAGGAAGGCTGCAGACCACAGGAAAGATGACTGTACAGCAAGAAACAGGACATTCTCTCTGCCCCCTTCCTCTACAGACACCTTATAACTTAGTGGGGAATGCAGGTACCCCAAAACCTCTGAGTTACAAGTTATGTAATAACATAACCACTATCTGTCACTGCTTACATAAAAGAGGCTTGTAAACAACATCAAGAGAAATTTGAAAGAAACTTTTGAGTACCCTAAGAGTAAGTAAAAAACAGAATCTTCTTTCACAGAATAAGAAAACTTTTGAGAAAGTTTTGGCTCAGCATGAAAAAAGTTCACCTTTGAGAAAGTTGCTTAAACTTCCTTATTAATGCAGTGAATGTAGGCTTAGAGTCTACAGGCTTGGGGATGTATACAGAATTGCAATAGTTATCAAGCCAAGCAAAGAAATCAGCAAAGTTTGCCAGACTTAGGCCCAGAAATGAGACTTGGAGACTTGGAGGTATTCAGCTTCTTGCTTTCAGAGTCCTTGAATTCTTCCCAGGCTTGGATTAAACTCAAACCAGGTCTCTGAAGAAGTTCTGCTTTGAAATATTGGACCTATGAAACAAATATGGGAGGACAAAACTGCAGCATCTCTGCTGTAGGTGGACTTTTGTTCCCCAACAACCTTTCCAGGTAGACTCATAAGATGGTAGTCTGGGGTCATTAGAAAGGTTCATCTCAAACTAGGTGAGCGCTCAACGGGATATTATGTCAGTAATTGTCAGATTTTACCCAATAGGTTTTTCTAAGTATTTTTTTTAGAGTGCAAATGCACACACAGTCCGAAGCAAGCCGCTGTCCTGTGAAAAAGAGGAGAGGAATTGTTTTTCTTTCCTATCTCAAACACTTCATCAGACCTATGCATGCTGTCACTGACAAATGCTGAATAGCTTTTCAGCAGCAAATCTGTGCCCTTTGTGTTTGCAAATGTATGTGCCATTAATGATGTCACTTAAATGTGAGTGAAGAAGGGGAAAAATATGGAAACTGTGCTGCCTTCCCTGGGCAGATTGCATGGAAGAATTTTTGTCGGTTTCCCCCCCTCCCCCTGTATTATTGTTAAGAGCCCGGTGGTTTCTTTTATTGTGTTAGGAATAAATAGTTAAGAAGAGTATAGGGATCTAAGGCTGTTTTTCAACCTGTATTCAAAGCATTAATTGATCTGTACGTCTCACTTAAAAGCACTTCTAGAATGATTGTATTGTAAACAGTTTTGTTTTGCATAGCAACTGGTGAAAATGTATGTGGCAAATCAGGAAACATCACCATTTGTTACTTTTTCCTCTTGATGCAACCAGGAGACCAAATGGTGTGAAGATGTTGGTGTGCTTTAAGTGTGCTTTAAGTTGAAATGGTGTGCTTTAAGTTGAAAAGAATGGTCTAATATTTGTACCTGGGTGAAATGTGACAATGTTGACCACCACACTGCTTGGAATTAATCATGGCATTAAAATGGTTCCATTTGCCCCCTGCCCCCAGCTTTTTAAAGACAGCTTTTAGTATATTTATCCTTTCTCTTTTAGCCCTAGTATTGAAACATAGCATTTACCAACAACTGTTTGTGGTGCATTTGTGACCCCCAACAATGTTTACCTGGCTTCTAAGATGCACTGGTGTTTATAGAATGGGGTTCTCTGTTTGTTCCTGTGGGATTGCCAATAAGTACTTTCTCATTTGTTTAAGAGAGAGAGGCACAGGATGACACTCCCAGGATTCCTCAATGCCTCCAAAAGTTTGGGTGCAGGGTTAGGAGACATGCCAAAGTTATTACCAAATGATAGTTTTTAATGTGACAGAATGAATGACTTGAGAGTAATTATATTAGCTTGGTTTAATTATAAATGAATGTAAATGGAATCAAGTCAAATGTAGTGTTTCCCAACCCTTAAATTGTGCCTGGTCAGCAACTTGCAACCAATGCAGATCATTCAGTATAGGCACCATTGGATTTTTGTATCTTATACTGGTTGAACCCTCAATCTGAGTCCATTTTTTGCTGGCGTCCTGTCGGGAAGTCGGCTCCACCGGAGGAGAGGATCGGAGGAAGATCGAATGGCAGTGGTGACGACAGACCTGGATGTGACAGCTACAGGACGTCAGCAGCCAGCTCAAGGCATCCTGGGAATTGTAGTCCAGAGCCTAGTAGAGTCGGTTCCCTCACCCCCCTTCCTTCACGCGCGGTGAATTGAATTTGGTGAATTGTATAATTTGAATTGTATATATATGAATGTAAGCCGCCTAGAGTCCTCCATTAGGGAGGGGATAGGTGGGGTATAAATATCACTATAAATAAATAAAATAAATAAATAAATTTTCTCTTGACCAGCAACACTTCATGTTTCCTGGATTTAACGTCAGTGTGAGGTCTTCAGCAGCTGCCCGAAGCAAAGTAAATATTTCTTCCAAGCACCAATCTCTCCAAGTTCTTCTTAGCAAACTTTATTAACATGGCTGTTACCAAACTTCCAGCCACTGAACAATTTCCCCTTAGAATCAGAAGGTATCTATGTACACAAGGGAGGGGACATTCAGAGTCTTGTTCTTATAATTTTAATGGCAAGGAGGTACATCTCTTAGAATTTGGAGGAAGCTGTGGGTTGTTTAGGTAACAGTCAGTTGAATTTTTACCTTAAATTTAGCTTCTTGTGGACTAAGGCTGGGTACCCTTAAGCATGTACTTTCTGTGATGAAGCCTTGAATGAAACCATCTCTTGGAACTGCTTTTTGAAGCAAGATGGCCCCCTCACTTTGATGAAAGATGCAAAGCGACTGTGTTGGTTGCACATCACCTGCTCTGATAGAAGCCTCTTATGCTTGCAATGCTCAGGAATTATCACACTGAGGAACATCCCATCACCTCGACAAGGAGAACTGTGTTTCCTCTGGGGCTCAACACCTCTGAAAGAGCATCACAGCTGGTGGAATCAATCTAGGTAATAGGAGAAGAAGAACACTGAGGTATAGGGTTTAATTTATTTGATTTACAGTCAAAGACCAGAGGAAAAACAACACTATGCTTACACTTAATCAGACACAATAGATGGAAGAATACATTAAATGATATACAATCAGTAAATAAGTTTATCTAGGTAAGTATACTATTAAATATTGAATGGCAGCAGTGACGGAGCAGAATTTGGTGCCCTTCTGGAGGTCACAGGTGATCTGTTGGCTGTTAATTAAGAAAGGCATTATTAGGGCCACTTGCCAAATTGTGTAGAAAGGGCAGCACAGAAGCACATGTAAGACCAGCTCTATTTCCCCCAATGGACAAGGATATTGTTGTTCTTACTTTGGAATATTGTTATATCTTCCCTCCAGCAACGAAGATGGCAAAATGTTGAATCTAGCAAATGTAAGGGCTCCCCTATGAGTTGGGCATAAGATATTGGCTAAATAATTGGCAGGAGAGAGGTCTTCCAAGCAAACCTGCTTATACAAAGGGCGGGGGGGGGGGAGTACTTAGATTGTTATGAATGTTATTGTCAAGAGCCCTGTTGTTTCAGTCCTTTCAGAGCTCTTTCAAGACCAAGTCAAGGTCAAATATATTCAAGTATACAAGGTATAAAGCAACCACATATTGTATTATATGAAGAGCAGCCCTGCATTTCATGCATCAGCAGACATCTGCATTAGAAGGTCATCTTTAAATGAGTTGTCCAGTTTAAAATCAAGGAGTCCTCCGAATGGCCAAGAAGGGTGTGAGGTTGCCCAATTGGCACTCTGGGTGCTCTGTCAGTGCCTTCCTTAGTCATTACTTCCCTTTCAATTGATGGTGGGCAAAGCAATCTTCCTGTATTCCCCCCACCGCCCCTTCCAGAGCTGACGAACAAGAAATCACTTTAGAAATTATTTTCAAGGAGGAGAGAATGTAGGGGAAAATCCAGGGGTCTTGCATTTAGAGTCCCCTTTGTGGGGGGAGATGGGTGGTGATAGAAGTTGGACAAATAAAAATAAAATAAAATTTACATGGGGATGAAGAGGTATGCCTCTTATATCTTCGCACTGAAGATGTTGCCTAGCCTGGCAATGAAACGTCTGCAAGTAAACAAGGCTCAGAGAGCACCAAGGACTCCACAGGGGTGAAGAGGTATGCCTGAACATTCTTTCATTCATCTTCTGTCGGGGGTCTTTTGGAGTGGGGAGTCTATAACAAATCTAATTAATCATCATCATCATCCGCAACCTCTCTGGCTTCCAACTCTTTTATTAAATCCCAAGGGAAAGCATACTGGATTGATTCAAACACATCAAAATCCTAAGGGTCCAATCATATTAAAAATTTACTAGTGTCTATTCAGATCAGAGACTATTTTTTTCCAGTCATCACTGAAGGTGCTTCATTGTTCTCAGCTGAGATGTATAAGGGTTTGCACAGTAGGATGTGTCAACTGACTTGGTCACTCTATGTTCCACAGGACGATCAAGGTTTCAGCAGGAACACCAACCATACTATGCAGCAAAAATCCTCCAAAAATCTCTAGATTTCATTGGAAGCCATCACTCTAATAGGTCTCCCACTCCTGCAGAGAGATTAGTTGTTGTAAGACTGAAACTCAGCAGAAGGTAGTGACAAGGGACCCTTTACAGGTAGTTCTCACTTAAAGACCACAATTGGGACTGGAATTTCAGTTGCTAAGCAAAGCAGTCATTAAGCAAATGTGACCCGATTTTACGACCTTTTTTGCAGTGGCTGTTAAGTGAATCACCGCGGGTGTTAAGCGGAACACGTGGTTGTTAGGTGAATCATGCAGTTCCTCACTGATTTTGCTAGCCAGAAGCTGGCCGGGAAGATCAAAAATGGTGATCACGTGACCACAGGACACTGTGACGGTCATAAATGCGAACCGGTTGCCAAGTGCCCAAATTGTGATCATGTGACTGTGGGGACACTGCAATGGTTGTAAGTGTGAGAACCGGTCATAAGTCATTTTTTTCAGCACCGTCGTAAGTCTGAACCATCACTAAACAAATGGTTAAGTGAGGACTACCTGTAGTCCACCATCCTCCTGCCCAGTAGAGAACAACAGATCCTGCTAAATGTATTGGGGAATGATCAAGTTGGGAATCTTCAGGTGTCCTAGCACAGATGATATACAGTAATTGCACAGAAGCACTACTCTGTATAGGATGGTGCATAACCAGGGGTGTCTGGTACAAGCTGTTGAAATGTGTTGTGACATTACTGTACAGCAGGGGTGGGGAACCTTTATTCTGCCAAGGGCCATTTGGATATTTATAACCGGGGACCGGGGGGGTGGGGGGGCGGGGTTTCTGGGATTTCCGCGGACCAGGGGCTGGAGTTTGCAGGCGGGAGCCAATCACAAGCACTGGGGGGCGGGGTTTGCGGGCGGGAGCCAATCGTGTGGAAGGGGTGGGGTTTGCGGGCAGGAGCCCCGCGGGCCTTATATGGCCCGTGGGCCTGACGTTGCCCACCACTGCTGTACAGCACCAATCCTGGCCTTTTGTACTTGTACAATGTGATTTCCATCGTGACGCATCTTTTGTTATTTCCTTTCCTCCTCAGGCAGGTATGTGTATAAGGATTTGTGGGGAGGGCTTTTTTTGTTTGCTGACACACAACCAATATGTTTTTTTAGAGTTATGGCTGAAATGTATCCAGTACATGAAAGTCTTCTTGTTCTTGTTTGTTCTGAGATGCCTTGCTCTCCACTGTGAAGGAATTACAGGGCACCACTATGTTAGCAAGGGGACATTTATTTATTTATTTATTCATTCATTTATATTTCAAATTTTGTCACTGCCCATCTCACAAGAAGCGCCTCTGATGTTAATCTACGCTCTGTTCTAGTTTACATGGCATTTTAACACAGCATGCAAAATTGAAACCAGACAAATTACTTTATGGTGAATGTGTTGTGCAAAACAGGTCACTTGTGTTCTGTTCACTAACCACAGCAAATCCAGTTAGTTGTGCTTTGTTTCACAAGCCATGGTTTAGCACGTGGTGTAAAACCAGGCAGATATTTCAAAGTAATGGTGTCAGGAAATCAAGGGTGCTCATACTTGTTCCTAAAGTCATTTCAAGGGATGTTTTCATTTGAAAAAGGGCAGAATAATACTTCCTCCCCCTTCCCGGTATTTTTAAATGAAACACATAGTTGGTCAGGAAAATGGATTATGAAAGGCAAAAGATGTGTTATGCTGGAAGAAAGGAAAGCATTCGTTCTTGCCATGTTTAGAAATAGCTTAGCTGACTTTCCAAATCAAGGCTCATTGTTGCCTTCTTTTTTTAAAAAAAAAAACCTAATTTTTATTGTCACCCAAGCTGATTCTTTTTACACTTGTGCTGCTATATAGCCCTCGTATCAATTTTTAAACCCAAATCTGACAAAAAAAAACCCTTTCCAAAAAAACAAAAAAGGTAATGACACTTAACTGCACCATTTCAAAAGGTTTTTAAGTGGAAAAAGGTATTTAGTATTTTTAATAAGCATCTTCAATACTATTGAGTTGGTTTCTTTGTTCATATCACAAGATTAATTATGCTGTCAAACACTCCCAAGGCCTGCTTAACAAAGATTCAGTGATATAATGGTTTGCCTTCGTGTTGCTTTTTTTTTTTTTTTTTGCATAGCAATCACAATCAAAATTAGACAATTTAAAACCCTTTCACAAGCCGGAAGTTCTGAAGAGCCTTTTAATCAACAAAAGTAATTTTGCAAACAACTAGATGCAGCGTTTTTCATATTAACTAACTTGGGTATGCGCGAGTGCGTGTGTGTTTTTAAAAAGGCCCTCCATATGCTGCATTCCAGAGTCTCCAACGCTGGGAATGAATCATTCAGATCTATAAGAATGCAAAAGGAGGATATGCGGAGGGCCTGCCCCCAATAATTTTTACAAACCTTTTCAAACCACCACCACCACCAAAAATAAAAGTAAAATTGCATAAACGAGGATGCTTCTCCTTAGAGGTGAATAGGCAATATTTGTAGAAGAAAAACAAAAAAGAGACATTTTTTTTCTATCTAATGCATTATTGGAATAATCTTGATATTGTACTAGGTGTGTCGGATATTTATCATTTCTCCTTGTCCAGGCAGGTGGCCTGTTACCTTTTGGCATGCAAGGCTGAAGGATTTTGCAGCTTACTCTATTCTTTGCAACACACTTTGCTGTCCAGCACTTAATTAATTAATTCATACATACAGCTATTTTTAGGCCATCTATTCTGTCAATTCTGTTGTTTCATCCAGGTGTAACATTCACTTTTCATATGTCAACTGTTTTATTCTGGGCATGGTGGTAGGTTTTGGATTGGAGAACTGCTTCTCCTAGAGAGTCTTTTGAAATTGGCTATTGATAGGGTTGCCGTCTTCCTCAAAGATCAAGCGTGCAACTTTGTGCCGTGGCTCTTTCTTTTTGCTTTCAGGGGAAGCATAGATGGTTTCCTGCCAGCTATCTAAAAATGTGGAATCCAGCTTTGGCTCCTGATTAGCAGCTCCCTCTGTAATGGATGGCTGTGATGTACTTTCCATCAGGCTGTTGTTGACAATGGTTTTAGTCAATTCAGTGAATGTGGATGTTACTAACCAGGTGTGCAGCGGCCCAGAAAATCTGAATATATAGCATGAGTTTGGTGTCATGGAATGAATAATATGTTTCTGGAAGTGATTCGGCATGTTGTTTTCAAATGTTAACACCCTAAGTTTGGAAATAGTATCTGAAGAATCATCTCTAGCTATATTCTCTTGCCTTCAGTTTCATATCTCCCTCAGACAAACTTCTTGACTGCCTATCAGTATCATACATTAGTTTGGTGTCTGCGAGAGATTTTTTTTTAAATTTTAAATTTATTGTTGTTTACTGATTTGTCCTGATCATTGATCAAAGAAACTCTGTCTGCAAGAAATAGTCTTAACTGTAGTGGCTCCCATAGCCGCATCATCCTTTTGACTCTTGTTCCTTGCTCTTTTGGAATAGATGCTTTAGAAAGCCTTGAACATTTACCTTTTCACACCTGCATTTAATTAAGATATCATTGGTGGTGCCCCATCCTGGAACTACACAACGTTATTTGCAGGGCAAGATTAATGGTTTCTTGTTTTGCTTATCACCTAGACAGCCTTGGTTGATCAAGTAGGACTTGGGTAGGGTTTGGATGTGAGATTATTAGGGAATTCCAAGGATTTAAACTAGATTGAGAGTGGGGGGGGGAACCTTGAAAGAGAGCAATGACAAATTACTAACATATTGCCAAGAAAACTATATGGAGTATCCATGAAATCACTTGAGTATAGTTCAATTTAAGACTTTAATCCAGTGGAAATATTGTTCTGTTTGTTTCCTTTGGTCTATTTTTATTCTATTTAATTGGTTGCTTGATTCTGGCATAGAGTTGTTTTTCTTATCTTATGTTTCTGAGAAGAGTTTTATTCACACTTTGATACAGTGCCCCAGAATCCTTTCTGTGACATTGGAATCAGCAATCTAATTATCTGTTGGACTTCTGACAACATAAAGTAAGGAAGTAAAGAAAATAGTGCAGGGGATGGTACATATGAGACAGTTATAAAGAAAATCAAGTATTTGGTGAGTTAGAATAGGGCTAAGTGTTATGAGGTGCCAGGTGCCAGTGGATTCAAAATTTATAGAGAAAGGCATGTTGAAGAGTTGCCATTTCTTCTTAGCCTAACCTACTTTACAGGATTATCAAGAGCTTATTTCAACCTCCTTTCATAGAACTGTGGGATAACAAAATGAATAAAAAAATATTTTTAGTGCATGAGAATAGACTTCAAATGCATTGAACCAACAAATGGATCAAAGGGGGACAGACAGATGGGCAGAAAATGTGCACGTGTTGATCTATGTAGATACAAAAACAGAAATAATGAGTATAATCTAAAGAGAAATGGCATGTATCAAAGAAGAATGTATTTTTGTGACTGGATTTTTACTCGCTTTTCATAATCAAGACTAGGTGACCTTTGGGCCTATGCAGGATGCCATTCAGATGCAACTTTCTGGGAAGGGGTGATTTCAAGACCTTTCCTCTCATTTTATAGTTCAGGTGTACTTGGAATGGCTATTCTTTCAAACAGAAGGCTGTCCTCTGTTTGACACATGGTCATCCTACTTGCATCACTAGCTTGGCCTTTTTTAAAAATGGGGGGAAAAAAGTATACATGGAATCTTCTTCCCATGGCATGGACTGATGTTTAACGGCAGCCTCCTTTGATATCCTACCAGCCCTGGAAGTGACTGCAGGACGCTAGGGAGCCATGGGACCAGTGGAGTAACAACTCCTGTCAAGAGAAATAACAGGGTCAGAAGATGTAGTTAATGAAGTTATAGCAAGTGGGGTAAAGCACCAATCAAGAGAGGCAACAATCTGTAAATGAGGATATAATTAGCAGGAAGGGGTGAAATTAACATGCTTTGGTGGAATTCTAGGAAAGCCCATAATGAAGGAAATGAGTAGGTATTGAGGAAGATTCCAAAAGATAAGAGCAAACATTTTACAACAAAGACTACCTAATTAGCGGGCGAGAAAGGAGTGAATATTCTTTAATTAGAAGAAAATATCTGATTGAAAGATACTAAGTGCCTTTAAAAAAAATAGGAGAGGGTAGTAATGAGCTTTAGCCCCAGAGTCTCTATTCCATACCAGGAATCAGAACTGCAGCTCTGCTTTTTTTCTCTTTTCGCTGCCTTTCCTCCGGTATGCGATCAGTGCGTCTGATAGCAGCATTGTACCAACACTACATTCCATAACTGCAGCAGGCAATTAAATGAAACCTAATCTTTGAAGCCATCACGTTGAATGACTTCCCTGGATTTACTACACGCTAAAGTAAACAATGCAACAGGGCATCATTTCGACTGCAGCCAGCCATTTGTAAATGTGTAAAGATGAAAGCGTCTTCGGACAACGCTGGCTCTTCGGCTAACAAACGGAGATGAGCACCGGCCCCTAGAGTCGGACACGACTGCACAAATGTGCGGGGGGAACCTTAAAAAAAAAAGATGAAATGGAATTTAGTACTGCTGATGGTGAGGTATAATTCTATAGGAACTGTAGAGCAGAAAGATTCTAGATCCCTGATTGTTCCATATGACAGATCTTTGGAAACAAGATGGCTTGTCTCACAGCCCAGTCGTCTGCACCTCGATCAGAAGAAGAGCTTGATGTCTTTGAGGGAACTTTCTCCATAAGAAATATTTTTTAGAGTCACAACTGAAATCTAGATTTTACAATAGTGGGTGCTAGGCTTCTGTTAAAATATGTTTTAATTACCTTCCCATTTCTTTGTTCTTTTTTTTGAGAGATACTATGGAAAAAATATGTGTGGGTTGAGAGGATTTTGATCAAGGCCTAAAGTCAACAAAACAGGCAATTATTTTCAATATGATAGAATGCAAGAAGTGATGGGGGGGGGGAAGAAGACAAATAATAAATTGTGCAACATAATGTGTGTGTATGTACACACACTCACACACACACACAAACACATTATTTACCAGCAGATGTGCTGAAAGGTTTAACGTTCTCCTGGTTATCGTTTTATTATAATAACAAAATCAGGACTCCAACATACTACAAATGTCTCACTTTTATGGACATCTATATGATATTATATTTCCTTCTTTCTTCCCCCAAAACAGTGCTGGAATATTGATTGTCATTAATCTCCCTCTCTCCCCTTTTGGGAGGGGTGGGGTCGGGGAGGGTGCTCTAGTTATTTAATTGTCATAATTAGCAATCTACCTCATCTTCCCAATCTTAAAAAGCTTCTGTCAATTTTCCTGGATATTTATAGATTAATTTTAATATGTAATTTAATTTATGACTGCATACCTTTTGGCTTGTCTGTAACATTAAAATACTTATGGTACAGAATATTTTAATTAAAACTATTTATCAAAAGAGGGCCAGGTAGCCAGTGTGTCCTGTTTTCAGTAGGGGGTGCTGGCAATGAAAGCAAGCAAAATAATGGGTCAATTAAAAGAACACACATATACACACAAAGAATCTAAAGACAGTTTCTTAGAGAGAATATGGAATATTTTTTTGGGGGGTGTCATTCTAACAAATGAAATTATGCATTTAGTTTTTACTCACAGGCTTTAGGGTTCATAATGCCAGTGAAGTGAACAGGACAATAAACATGGTTAGATTTGACACCGGAAACTGCGCTGAATTTTAGTGTTTCCCCCCTCTTTTATTATAGCCCTAACAGTAAATCATATCAGTATGAAGAGTTATCTTTTTTTTTCTTTACACGATAAGTATCTTTTTTTTTAAAGAGCACTTTTTTTAAAAAAAAATCCCAGCATTGAGAGCCAAATGCTTAATTTTCTATTCTTGAGATAGATCTGATTCAGAGTCTTGATGTGCCAGCCTGGTTCTTTGGAAGGCAACAACTATATGTGCTTAATAACAATTAATAAATCAATGTTGTTGGGTACTTCTGTCTGTAATTAGTTTGCCTTGAATCTTTTGTGAAATATATTGAAAGCTTAGCTTAGCTTGAGAGACGCTGGTAGATATTAGCCACTCCCCCCCCCCAATATTCACACTGCCAAAGAAGAGAATTAGCTGACAGCTTAATTCTTCAGCTAGTATGCAAATATTCTGGCAATAATTCGCCACTGCTTCTGAATATAAGTTCAGGAACATTTCATTATACCATTAATAATAATTCTTCTCTTTCAGTTTCTCCTCCTCCTCATGCCTTAATTCTCTATTTCTGTCACAAAACAGATGGCTTAACCTTAATGTATGCTGAATTCGTGGAAAGTGTTTGCCCGAGTCCTATTCAATTAGCATGAAGATTATTGCAATGCGGTACAATATTACAATAATTATTTATGTTAATCTGCAGATTAGAGGGGCCGATAACACCAGGCACACAATAAATTACTTTTGTGCCGAATAACCTCCCAAATTGCTCAGAGAAGCATAAAAAGGTCACTCTGTCTACGTATCATGGCTGCCTCAGAAAGCTGATTTGAAGGGTAGTAAGAAAAGGCAGAGAAATGGAAGGGGAGACAACACCAAAAATGGTGTGTGGGGGACAGAGAGAAGGAGATAGGGATGAAATCTCAAAGCTGTGTGAGATAAAGTGCATTTGGACCAAGGAAACCGTGGGTGGTTTTCCTTGGAGATTTCAACCCCCTGCGCAAGGTGGTTCAAAAAGCCAACAGAAGAGAGGTTTATAGCACAGAATATCTTCCTTGCCATTTGAATGTCATTCCCTCCCCTCTGCATCTAGAATTAATCACTCAGATTTTATTGAGAGGTGAAGATGTCGGAAGGCCTTCATCAAGTCAAAACAGGGTTATGATTCTACAAGATGTGAGGTGATCTTTCGTGGACTGCCAAAATGATGGTGGTTTCTGACTTCCAGATTTTGCTGAAGTCCCTGCAAATATGTGACTCACATTTGTCAGAGGAAGGTCTGACCCTTTTTGCTTGCTCTCAACAGTCTTTTAAAGAAAGACAATCTAGAGACAGGCAATGCACTTTTCCAGCATGTTCTGGGGATATGGAAAGGAGCCAGAAGTAATTGCCTTGGATGTTGTTGTTTTAAAGTAAGTTGTTGTTATTGTCTAAAAGAAGATACCGGTGGTATGTTTTATTGCTTAAAAAAAAAAGCTTAAGGAAAGAAAAATCACTGTCAAACCATGCTGTGAAGAGGGAAGAGGTGGTTAATGCAAAACACATAAGTTCAAAAGTAAAAGATCTCTGAAATTATTCCCACGACATGATATTTGATGAAGAGTTTTATGGGCTTCTCTCGTTGCTTCTTTGCCTTCCCTCCAACAGGGTTATCCTTAGAAATAGCATATGCTTAGTCAAAGAAATAGGGGAAAAAATGGCAAAACAGCTTCGAGAACAGGAGGTTTGTAGGTCCTCTTCTGGTTTGCAGCATCCATGCTGAGCAAGAGGTAGAAAAATCCTATGAAGGAAAATGGACTGTGCCATCTCAGAAGGTGGAGAATGCATTTTTAAATATTTATCTTGAGACTGAATGAACGCAAGTATTAAATAATAATATGCATTTTGTATGCAGAACAGAATATTTTAAAAAAGAAAGGGAAGAAGTAATATATCTTATTCCAAAATTACAAGATTCTGTCTCTGAGCTGTCTGAACCAAACCAGTGTCATTCAGATATCAGCTTTATAGCAAACCTTATCTTTGCCCACTGAGTTTTTCTGAGTTCATGGGCTTACTCCCAGGTAAAATATTCTTAAAATTGTATACTGTGCAGCTGAGTGAGCTCTACAATAAAACATTTACAGCCATCTATTCATGCTCGACTTCTATTTATGCCTTTCATTGTTCTAGCCAATCTGCTTGTGTTCTACTAGATAACCCATCTTGGGGGAATTGTTTGGAGAACATTGTATAACTCAAGATTCTATTGTCTACCATCAACAGCCAAGCAACTTGAGAAGTGGTAAAATAAAGATGGCATATGTCATTCTGTTTAACCAAACAGCATGTTCAATATTGTAACTTTGTCAGGATGCTGAAACTTCCTTTGCATCTAATATTTTATTATTAAATAAAGAAGCAGCAGCAGCAGCCACATCTCTCCAGCTTCAAGACTGAAGCTTGTATGTGATCTCTTCCTCATCATAGAGAAATATTGAAGATGCCAGGAGAATATTACTTTTGAGAATTTGGCTTTGAATTAATAGAAGATGCTTGGCTTTTATCATATAGCTCTGCCTGAAAGGAAGGTGTAATACTTTTTTCCCCCCTTTGATCAGAAGTGCAAAATTCTGCATACTGATACCACCTATGGTGTGGAACCTGGCCTTGGTAAAATCCTGGAAAAAAGTGGATGTTTCTTTTTAAGCATATTGAAAGCTCTCTAGACACCAGAAGAAGATTCCTCTCTCCCATAGATTTCTGATCTAGTACTGCACTGAGAAACTAGACGTCTTTGGCTCTTTCACATTTTTTTATTTGCAATGGCTTTTCCATTAGGGGGAGAAGAAACAAGAAATGGGGCTATTCCATGAAAGGGGATGGGAATCTTCTGTCCATTGGCTGAATATTACCTGTTGGATTTCCTGACTTCTTCTGCTCATTCT
Organism: Charina bottae; assembly: GCA_023362775.1. Classification (NCBI taxonomy): domain Eukaryota; kingdom Metazoa; phylum Chordata; class Lepidosauria; order Squamata; family Charinaidae; genus Charina; species Charina bottae. The sequence goes on from JALMGJ010000015.1 coordinate 15,140,330, forward strand.
CTCCAGCTAAAGCTCTTATTTCTAGCTGTTAGTAGGAAATGGGAAATGAGCAATGCCTTCCATTTTCTAAGGTTTTCTTCCCTAGTGAAGGAGACTTGTGATTTTCTATCTTATTCTCAGGCTGCTTGAGAGTTGTTTCAAATTTCTCTTGGTGGGATTTTAAGCTGAATACTGGAAATGGCAGAGAGTGCAGGCATTATTGCTTTCTGTGATACATCTTACTATTTCTTTGCTGCCTGTGTAGGGAGTAAGGAAGATGACCTTGATGGAAATATGCAATAACATTTTTAAGCCCCCTTGCCTAAGATTTTGCATATTTCCATCAAGTCATCTTCCTTATTCTCTACAGCCTGGATGAGAACTCTCATTTTCCCAAAAGACCCTTGGAAAAAAATGTTTTTCTTGAGATTGACTCGAAGCATGGGAAGTCTGGAAAGATCAAAGAAAATGCGGACATCTTACAGTATATCTAAATATAAGTGGAGAATGGAGAATGTCACTGAAATGATCTTCTGCTCTCAAATAAGTTCTAATACAATTTTTCTTTCATCTAATGGAAAGAATTGGTAAGGGAACATGTAGGAGAAATTTTGCTGATGACGATATGCCATCAGGTTGGTGTTGATTCTCAGCAACCACATAGATAGACCTTCTCCAGGATGATCTGTTCCTAGCCTGGTCCTTTAGGTCTCCCAATGGTGCATCTATCATCACAGTAATTAATCCATCCATCTTGTTACTGGTCATCCTCTTCTCTTTTCTTCCACCTTTTACAGATTTATTTATTTATTTGTGTATTTATTTATTCAATTTATATGGCCGCCCATCTCAGCAGGTGACTCTGGGTGACGAACAATCCTAAAATAAATTATAGACTATACTGAATTTTTTTAACGTAGTTGGGTCAATTGTACATGGGAGGAGCCATTATTGAGAAGGAAGACCTCCCCGTCACCAAAAGTGTGACTTCCTCTCCTTTTGAAAGGGCATTGTGGAAGAGCAGGCTGCTGAGAACATATATGTGATAGGTGGGTATAGAATCAGGCCTCTGAAATAGCTCCACGGAATATACAATTTTTCCTCCTTGAGCTGCCAATAAGTCAGATTCAAAACCAAATGTTAATAATCAAATAGCCAAGACGGCAGTCCTAGAAAGACAGGAGATGTTGGAGCTGCGGTTGGAGAGGGGGCTATGGTTCTGGAGGACCTCTGAACTGAGCTGAAAATCTGAGATGGTAGGAGGCCACGAAGGGCTGGCTGTCAATGTTTAAGCAAGGGAAAGAGTAAGCAAAACGTTGGGTCTGAAAAATTCAAAGCCATCCCAGCTCCAGCCACACCCCCATCAAGGAGCAAAAAGGTTAGCCAAAGCAGGTAGGGAGAGTTCTATAGGTAGAGACCAAAAGCTACAATCCTGTGTGCTTAATGGAGTAAGTCCTGTTGTACTTAATGGGAATTATATCTAAGTAGACCGAACATGCATAAAATGGCCCTGTAAAGGATGATTTTCTTTTAGTTTCCTTGAAGGAATGCTTGCTTATGACATTTCAAAGGCCAAAACTTTTATAAAAATACGCTAGAATAAATGTTTAATAAGACCTATTATTATCCCTTGAATCATAGCAAGTCATTCATAAACAGTATTAAATCCTGATAATTATAGTTGTAGCGGCGGGGTTACTACCTTTACAGCTTTTACACAGATTTTATTTAGAGGTCCGATGGGGACAAGCATACAATTTCTGGAAAATGTGACCATTAAGATTTTTATTCCAAACAGTATTATGTTAGATTAAAGTTCTGTTCCTGAAAACAAAAACAGAACATGAGAGTGAATGCTGGTAACTTGGCTGATAACTGAGAAGCCGATGGCTTTAGCTTTGTGTTTTTCTCTCTCTCTCTGTGTGTGTAAGCAACTCTCATAACTGGGGTTGCTTCAATATGTGGAGAAGAAGAGTGGGGATGTTGTCCTTGTTCTTCCTTCTTTTGTCACCATCTGTAACCCTCGTTCTGATGAGGAGAAATATCTGCAGCAGATTCATAGAGATTTTTTTAATAGGTTGTAAAATACTTATTTCTTACTGTTTGGGAGACACTGTGGTTCTGTTTGCATAAGACAAAATGGAAGACAAAATGGAAGGAAGGCAAAATGGCCCTCCCTCCCTCCCTCCCTCCCTCCCTCCCTCCCTCCCTCCCTCCCTCCCTTCTTTTCATGCTGTCCAACCCCCAATGACTTTGGGTGGCTCACAAGTAAAAACAGAGAGAGAGAGAGAGAGAGAGAGAGAGAGGGAGGGAGGGAGGGAGGGAGGGAGGGAGGGAGGGAGGACACTAAAAGATGGCAAAAATGACAAGAACCAGACTGGAACAGAAAAAAAGAAACAGACCCACACAATCCAAGGGGGCTTCATTCACCCTCATCAAAGGCCTGTGAGAAGAGCAACACACCTTCAAGGCCCTTTGAAACACCAGTAGGATGGGGGCCCATTCCAGAGGGCATGCTACAGAGAAGGCATGCTTACAGAGTCTGATAGATGGCATTGTTGAATCAAACAAACCTGGAGTGTGCCAACCCTGCTGGATTGAATTGGCTAGGCAGATACTATGGGAGATAGGCAGTCCCTCAAGTAACCAAGCCCTATGCCATGAAGGGCTTTATAGGTAACAACCAGCACCTTGAATCGCACCAGGAAGCAAACTGGCAACCAGTGCAACTCACAAAGTAGAGGTGTTACATGGTCATAATGAGGCATGCCCATCACTGCCTGCCACTGCTTTCTGGACCAGCTGAAGCTTCTGAGTGGTCTTCAAGGGCAGCCCCATATACAGCACATTGCAGTAGTCAAGCTGTGAGGTGACCAGGGCATGAATGACTTCCTGAAGGGCCTCCTGATCTAGGAAAGGGTGCAACTGGCACACTAGTTGAAGCTGTGCAAAGGCCTTCTTGGCCACAGCTGCTATCTACTCTTCAAGCAGGAACTGAGAGTCCAGGAAGACCCCCAGATTGCACACCAACCTTGAAAAGGGAAGTGCAACCCCATCCAAGTCAAAGATGGAATATCTCTGGATATGGGAGGTCCAAACACCCACACCCACTTGGTCTTGGTAGGATTGAGTCGGAGATGGTTCTTCCCCACCCAAACCCTCAAAGCCTCCAGGCACTGGGACAGAACCTCGACAGCCTTACTTGGCTGACCCAGGGCTGAGAAATATAATGGGGTCTCATCAGCATACTGATGATACTAAACCCCAAACTGGTGGATGACCTCACCCAGTGGTTTCATTTAGATGTTGAAAATGAGGGGAGATGAAGTAGAACCCTGTGGTACCCCACACAGGAAGGCCCTAAGGAGCAATCTCTTCCTCCCAACCAACACTGACTGGAACTGGCCCCAGACATAAGAAGAGAACCACTGTGCCCCCAAACCCCAGCTCACGGAGCCAATTCAGAAGAATACTGTGTGTGATGGCATTGGAAGCCGCTGAGAGATAAGGAATACAAAGATGGATGTACCATCTCCAATGTCCGCCTCATGTGAAAGTAAAATTTTGCTTTTACACATATAGTTGGATAGTCTCCACCATACTTGAAGACAGCAAATTAGCTTGGAAGAATTTGGGTAGCCTGGGAAAGTAATTTCTATCTTCAAGGATCTGCTCCCTTTCATTTTGCTCAATAGTAGTGTTTGACCATGTTGAAGAAATCTCCTGTTTCAGAAGCCAGTATAGGCAGCAGGGGAGTGAACACAATATAACTGGGAGAGAAAAATGTACAGCAAAGAAGGGAAATCTAAGAAATTATTTTGAAAGGTGACCATTGGAAGATACACACTGAGAAACTAGAACCATAAGAGAAAATACATTCAGGGTGGCAAATGGTTGACTTTTTAGAGGACTTCTCTCCATTTGAAGGGCTGTAAAATAATTAAAAGGAGAATAAAAGAAGGTTCCCCGTGCACATTTGTGCAGTCGTGTCCGACTCTAGGGGCCGCTGCTCATCTTTGTTAGCCGAAGAGCCAGCGTTGTCTGAAGACGCTTCCACGGTCATGTGGCCGCATGACACGCGCAGAACGCTGTTACCTACCCACTAAAGTGGTACCTATTCATCTACTTGCATTTGCATGCTTTCGAATTGCTAGTTTGGCAAGAGCTGGGGCGAGTGTGGGAGCTCACTCCATCACGCGGGACTAGGGATTCGAACCTCTGAACTTGCGATCTTCCGATCGACAAGCCTGGCGTCTTACCCGCTGAGCCACCACGCCCCATTAAAAGGAGAATCTTCTCTTATCTTGTAATTGAAGGGCTGATCAGTCTAAATTCAATCTGTCTAGGCCAGTACTAGCACTGCTAGCACTAGGCCAGCAGAAGGAGCAAGCCACATAGATCATCAGGGTATAATTTTTCCCTTGATGGTGTTTTGCCTTTCTGTGCAAATTCTAGCAATCATTTCTACCTTTGTATCTGTACAGTACATATAAATGAGTATATGCATGTTTTCTACATTTCTGATATTTATTGGCAATGTATAAATAGCCAATCTAGGGGTTGATATTTTGGAATGTAGCCTTTCTTCTTAGCACAGCAAACAGGCATTTATTATTTGCTAAACAATGCAGCACCACTTGCTTAACTTCCAAAATCATTTTCATATCTCTTTTGCTCTCCAAGATTATGGAATGATTTGCATGTTAAGTTCTTCTCTTTTAATTTTTTCCCCTTGTCCTTTCCTTTTATTTCCCCGTGCCCCCTCATTTTGTCACTGAGATCCAAATGAATGGAATGAGTAATATTTGGCTTTTAGATATTCTAGGGTTTTTACAAGTGACACATCCGTATTTGTCAGGAGTTCCTTGTTCTCCTTACTGTTCTTCTGAATATAGTCAGAATCATCTGAAGGCTTTTGTTCTCTGCAAACCTCTTCTCAATGCCAGAATAGGTGTTATGCATTTTTTAAAAAGTGAAGTGCAAGATTATCAAGAAAAGTAAAATCGAGGTAAAAAGAAGTCTCTGCTAAAGGGTAAGGTGGGATTCCAAAGGAAGACAGGAAGATCTCTTCAGAGCAGATGAGATTATTCCCTCCTAGAAGTTCCTATGGATTTCCTTTTGCTGTAAAAGAAACTTCTATTTTTCTACTCCATTGTTCAGATGCTTTAGAAGTTCTGTTGATGGTGATGGTGAGTTTGCTTTATTGTGAGTGGACAGAAACGTTGTCATTTTTTGTTATGCGTCTCTCCACCATTCTATGTCAACCTAATAATGATGTCTTCACTTGGAAGTGATTGAAGCATGGGAAAGAAGATGCAGAGACCTGGAAAGATAGTGTGGATATCCTGTATTTCTTTGTACAAACACTTCCACTAACTGAAGTCATTGAAAGAACATCTCATTCATGTGAAAATTTCACCCAATTTTTGTTCTTTGAATAAAAGAAAGAAAGCAGTTTCTTGCTCATCAAATTGATGGAAGACTGAAAATGAAAACACAGAAGAACTATTCATTCCTAGAATATTTTCCCTTCTAGTTCAGTCTGACTAGCAATGGCTCCCCAAGGCAACTTGTTATTCAGAAATTGGCCAGATTTGTTTTCCTACCATGTCCATAACGCTACCAATCTGCATTCCTTATGTTCACTGACACCAATTTCTTGTCCATCTGGCTAAGATTCTTAAACCCCAACACTTGTTTTCAATTCTTCTTGTTGCCCACAGCTTGCCTTCTTCTAAATATAGGGCCTTCCAAGCTTGGTATCATTTGAGATGAGACCTCCAAAAATTGGACACAGGGCCAATTCTACTATAAGACAGAGTGAAGTGACTGCCTGAGGAAGGGAGATTCTGGGTGTCATAAAAAGGCAGGAAATTCTTAACTTCTTAATTTGATACTGTTGTGTTGTATTTGTACTAATAGGGACAAAAGGAGTTGCTTTGGGAATTTTGTGCCTCGGGTGCCAAAATATCTTTAAATTGTTAGGAACTTTGTACTTTGAGTCTTCTGTTTGTTGCTCTGCAAAATATCTTAGTCTGGCCATTTGTGGCATAGGCTGAGAGTTACACACATTTTGCATTCTTTCTCAATTTGCCATTCAAAAATAATTCTTAAGAATATAACACTGAGATAATTCTGAATATTCCCTCCCCCAAAGAGACATTCTAAATGTCCTTTTCAACTGGAGATCGACTGGTGTGAACAAATGTCCATCTTTTAATTGAAAGGTGAATGCATCTATTTTTATTCTGGGAGATATTGCTAACACTTTAGTCCAGGGCTTTCCAAACTTTTCATGTTGGTGACACACTTTTTATACATGCATCATTTCGTGACACACTGTTACAGCAGGGCACAAGGCAGGCACTAGGACCTGTGTGGAATCACAGCAGGTTTGGACGCAGCAAGGCACAAAGCAGGCACTAGGACCTGTGCGGAATCCTGGCAGGTGGCAGGGCTCGGAGGCAGCAGCAGCCGCGACACACCCAGACACTGCAGCCGACACACTAATGTGTCCTGACACACCGTTTGGAAAGCTCTGCTTTAGTCTCCTACAAATGTCCCTTTGCAGTTGCTAATATGCCACTTAGAGAAAATGGAAGGACTGCAATTTGATATTTGGCTGTTTATTTCAAATGAATATTCACTGGCTCCTTCCTTGACCCCAACCCCATCGTTGTTCCAAGAATAGAACAGATCTCCTCCTGCCCTGCTTCCATTGTGATGCTTTCCCAAAGCGACAAATAAATCAAGAAGCAGAAGGAAATGTTTATTTAAATCAGTCTTCCCCAACCTGATGCTATCCAGATGAGCCTTTCCCCATGGATGTGACCAAATTGGTCTCCTTCTTTCTTTGACTCATCCATGTAGTTTTCTTGGCAGCCAGACTGAAAGAGTTCGGCAGGGCTTCTTCTGTCACATTTTTTCAACTTCCCAGTCTAGTCTACAGCTCTGGAATTTTTCTAGTGGTCTTCTGCTCAAGTAGCAAGGACTGACCCAGCTTAATCTTTAGAAGCCAGCCAAGGTTGGCTAGATGCTGCCATCTGCTGTGGCCAGATTTAGTCATCAAAGACAGAAAATATAACATTTCCAATAACTTTTTTTTCAAAGAGTAGCAAAGAGGGCAGTTGTCCCTGGCACTAAGCATGGGGACCATCTCACCCAAAGAATGTTTCAGTATTTAATTGATTTAACAGATTTATATTTTTAATTAAAGAGGTACAAGAAAACAATCCCAAAAGTTGTTTCAATCCCCCCCCCCCCGCTCTTGTTTATTGGGTAGTGGAGAAAACGTTACACCGGCAAAAGATGCCATGAAAAAATAAAGTGTTTAAATCACTGTTTTGGCTTGGAACTATGCAGAATTTTCAAAATTGATCCTCCAATACAGTGTGGAATACACTGCTTTTTAATAGTGGATTTTTAACGTCAAAACAGGCAGGATGGCAGTTGCATCAATGTGATTGAAGCCCTGCCCGCTTCTACATGAGTGTGACACCAATGCATGTACAAAAGGTGTAGTGCTTGATTTTATTTATTTATTTATTCGATTTATATAGCTGCCCATCTCAACTGCATGACTCTAGGCGACTTGCAACAATTTAAAAATACAGTATAGAACAGTATAGTCAAACCAATAAAAAACATATAAAACCAATACAAATTAAATTAACAAAATCCACAGCTAGGGTGCAAAAACAATCCACACTCAATGGAACCACTGTATGAGCCCCACTATACAGCCAGATCTGCATGTCTGGTGTCTCTAAGGCCTTGCAGAAGGCCAGTAGGGTTGGGGCCAATCTGATATCTGGAGGGATGATGTAATACAGGGTGGGTGCCATGACAGAAAAGGCTCTCCTCCTGGGTGCCGCCAGATGACATTCTCTAGCACAGGGGTCTCCAACCTGTTAGGAAGTGGGCCACACAGCAGGTGAGCGGTGGTGGTCCGCGCGATTGGCTCCCACCTGCAAACCCCACCCCCCCATCCATGCGATTGGCTCCCACCTGCAAACTCCGCCCTCCCGGTCCGCGCAATTGGCTCCCACCTGCAAACCCCGCCCCCCCCCCCAGTCTGTGGAAAAATTGTCTTCCATGACCGGTCCCTGGTGCCAAAAAGGTTGGGTACCCCTGCTCTAGCAGACAGGACCTGAAGCATGCCTCTTTTGCTGGACCTAATGGGATGGGTAGATGTAACCGGGGAGAGGCAGTCCCTCAAGTAACTCAATAATAACTCAAATACCTCAAATAATCATAATGCTGTAATGATTGTGCTGCCATAACTGCTATCTTGTTGCTTGGACACCTCCTGTCCATTATAGTCAAGAAAAGAAAAAAAACTCAAATAAACATCCATGTGTAAGAAGGTAAGATGGGAAAAATAATATAAAAATAGGAATGGGGGGAAATCTCATGGCTAGAAATAAAGAAATATTTATTTATTTATTTTTTATTTTGCTAACAACAGGTGAAGATGGGGTAATTTATGTGTGTGGAAAGGGGGGAAATGCCTTATTTTGCCTTATTATTACTTTGCTCTGTACTTTTAAGTAGTTTGAATTCCCAAACATTACTTAAATAACATGCTTGACACTAAACTGAAAACTTTGACAATGAATCGTTCCAGCAAATGGTCCCCTTCCCCTTCTCTCTCCCCCTTCCCCTTCCCCTTCCCCTTCCCCTTCCCCTTCCCCTCCCTTCCCTTCCCTTCCCTTCCCTTCCCTTCCCATTCAGTTCCAAGTGTAACTAAAAGCCTTCATCAAAATTTCAAGAGTTCCAGAGCTTTTAGTTGTTGCTTATACTGATTTATTGACATTGACATACCCTGCAAATATGAACCCTGATGAACAGGGTAGTAATAGACTGGAAGGCGGAGGAGAAGGAGGCAGCAGCAGTGGTGGGATGGAAGTAAAAAAACACATGCAGGCTCTCTCTCTCTCTCTCTCTCTCTCTCTCTCTCTCACACACACACACACACACACACGCACGCACGCACACACACACACACACAGAAACTCCAAAGTACAGTAGGTGCCACATAAGGAGAACTGCCCACTGATTACAACTCACTAATTTGTTATGCACTCTGGCAAATCAGCAGTGATTCATATGACAAATATGGAGAAAAAATTAACAGCTGTCATGTTGTGATGTGTTAATTTCCTGACATTCTCTGCACTGAAGCCAATTACTGATTTAAGGGCAAAGAGAGAGAGAGAGTGTGCCCTGTTCGGGCTTCTAATTAGGATTCTTCAAGACTGAAAGGATGAAGCAAAGGAACTGGGAAATAGATGAACAAGAGAATAAGGCAGGTAGCCAGAGAATCCAATTGCACACCCTCCCTGCTCCTTCCTTCTCAAAGCTTCTGATTAAATTGTTCAAATGTGTTTAAGCAGAGGTTTCTAAAGCATTTATTTGCTTTCATTCATGAGTCCATATTTTAGTCTTTTGTGCCCTAATTGGGAGGTACACCTGAGCCTAGAGTTTCCATTATTCTTGGAAGGCAACAGGTCTGGATGCAATCTTGTAATAATACCTGAGTTTAGCTGTGTCAAAGCCATTCATCATGGAGCTTCAGACAAAAACGAAGCAGGCACCTCGACAACTTCCAGGGCTTCCTAAGTGATGAGCCTTTACAATTTCAGGGGCTCTGCTGTTAACTGGAAGGACTTGATCTGGCAACCTCACTTGATACAAACCATCCACAATCCCAACAGCGGATCTATCAAAGTCAAGGAAGCAGTTGGTGAAGACTGCTCGTTGGCCAATGGCTTACCAGAGTATGAAGTAGAGGTGAAATTAATTTGCCCTACAATATTTGAGAAAAAGATGACACCGCACTTTCCCCTTATTCTTGCAGTTAGCAGGTTAAATTATCACATATCCTAATTAGGATAAAACTGTCCATGCTGGTTTCAGTGCGTTGGGCCAATTTGTTCCCATTGAAAGCCATATTGTGGATTTATTTTGCATCTCTATCGCCACAGTTATGGAAAAATAATGCATCGTACTCTGTTATCTTTCATTCTTGACTTTAACATCTACCAGCCAGGCATATCTTACTTGCACATGGTGTGAAATTAGCCTCTGGAGCATTTGTATGGGTTTGATCCGAAGCCCATTAATTGTACTGTAAGAATCTGTTATATCAATGTGATGAATATACTAGGGATGGGGAGTAAGGCAGGATAAAGAGACTGGAGACTAGGACTGTGTGTGTAGCACTTTGGAAAGAAAAGGAGAAATGTGCTGTAGAGAACATGGGAACATGAACGCAGAACCTGCCTGAAACTCCTTAAAACAGCTACCTCTTTTCTCAGAATCATGCAATTGCCCTCTGCACCTTGTGATGTGATCCTGGGGAATGATAAGGATGCTTTAAAGAGTGAGCCAATGCATTCGCCAGCACACCTGCATAATGGTACTGAACCACTTCGTAATTCGTTTGTGACCTATTTTTCTCTGCAGAGGGAAGTTCAACTCTGGTAGGGTTATTATGGAAAAAAAATAACCCCTCCCCCAAATTAATTATACAATAGCAAAAGACAATAGTATGAAAACAAATTATGTGATAATGAAAATATTTATTTATTTATTTATTAAATTTCTATGACCGCCCATCTGCCCCTCAGGGAGGGACTTATATAAACCAACTTTTGTTTGGGGCTTAAAAAAAAGTTAATAAACACAAAAGCCCTCAGATACTATTTCTCTTCTTCCAGCAGCTAATATCATAAAGGTTATCATATTAACTGTTTAGGTATACTGTATCATTCAAGGGGAGAAATCCATTTACAAACTAGCAGAAACCAGGAGAAAAATTAGATTCCACCCATTCGTATACTTGTAATAATGTAATAATGAAATCTGGAGCCCCACAAATTTTAGCTAAATCCTGCTCCATCTTATAGTCTATTTTTTCCAATTTTATTTATCCTTATTTATGCACTATAACTCAGTAGGAGGGTTAGCCTCGCTAAATTAGGAATAAGCACTCTGCCGAATGCCGTAATTTCTTTTAAAATATGTATATATCACACCTTTGACCATTAAGATTCCCAGTACAGTAAAAAATAAATACAAAATCATCTACAAGCATATATAATATATTAAAAAGACAGTAATAAGAGCAACAATAACATTTCCCCTCTATTTTACCTAGAGGCAAATCTTGAAATGCCAAGGTCTTGTGTATTGCTAAGTCCACTAAATTGCTAAATAAATATTGCTAAACAAATATGATTAATAAACAAACAAACAAACAAATAAATAAATCTCTTGATAAAGCTTAGCAGGAGTTCTAGGTGAGTCAGAACCGGTCTTTAAACTGATCCAATTAAATGCCCAGCCTGCTCCAAATTCATTATGTTCGCTTTTTTTTTTTAAAAAAAAAATGTGCATCACTTTTTAAATCAAAATTTTGTTTTTAAAAAAATCAAATGGGTTTTTTCCCCCCCACATATGATCCTCCGAAGGCAGATCAAGCCTTCTCTGGTGTATTACAAGCTGCTCAAGCCTTCTCTCACGCGTTACAAGTCTGGGGCACAGTTGCTTGAGAAGGAAAAAAGTATGTAATTTTGTCTTTCTCCTATATTGGAGCTGACTCATCCTCAAAACCTGCTCTAGAGGGCAGGATGAGGAAGACAGCCATAGATTACTACATGTAGGATTTATAAAATGAGAAGGAAGAAATATGCCACGTTTAAAAGAGCAATAGAACATGTTTCTCTCTCTCTTCCTTTAAAATCCCTTTTGCTGATGTCTTGAACTCCTGCAGGTGGGCCTGTATCACAGCCTGCATTAAAGGCAATTAAAAAGATCACTCTTGTCGCTGTATTTCACCTTTTCTCCATATTTTTACTTCCTCGCCAGGATGAATAAATTAATCCCATTAATGCATAATTAAGTTTTCAGCCAGGAGAGGAGGGGAAAGCTTAACCCAAACCAATTATTCCTCTGTTGCTACTGCTTCCCTTTGGATCATGTGATTTTAATTTTTTCCATCTGACCAGGTGACTGGGCGGCTGTGCATAAGAGTAGAGAGGAAGACTGGAAAGGGAGACCAAAACATGCAGATTAATTTTATTCTTTAACCTTCCTAATGTGTCTGCTTGCTTGCATCGTACTGCAGACAGCAGATCATCGCTTGATTTATTGTACTGACCGTTGCCTGCATCTCTCAGGCTAATGACACATACACTAAAGTCATTGATTTGTATGAATAGCCTCCGCTCTCCATTTATCACAATTTAATGTAAGAGTTTGCAATGCATAAAAAAAAAAAAAATCACATGGGAAGCATGGACCCAAGGGCCTGGCCGCTTAGCAGTTATGAATCATTTGCTGCCTTATAATATATAGACTGTTCTTTTCCTGAAAAATGCCCTATAAGGTCATACTTCTTTACAGAACATCTCAACAATTAAACCCCAATGTAGACATTTTGAGATAAAACATATATGGAACACAAGTGAACAGAAGCTTTCTTTGTGCCCTCTCTCTGTCTTTTTCATCCTTTTCAGGTACTGTACCAAGCCAATTTCATCCCCCTGGTGTAGGTAAAGAGATAACACTGCTGACTTTGCTTAGGTCTTTGTCACTTGTGTAAGTTATAATTTTGGCCCTTAAACTTTATTGATTTGCCTTTGAACTCAACAATGTTCTAATAAGGACAATGAGAAGGATGTCTGAAGTCTCCTAGGAGTTGGCCAATCACCTCTCCCCGAAGTTCATTTACTTAAGATTAGATCTTCTCCGCAGATCCACACAAAAGAAAACAAAGCAGAGGACACTGGGATTTATCTGGTAGAAAGCATAGTACCACCCCCTCTTAAAAAATGGTACAAATCTCCAATCTCTGTAAGGCCCCTACCTGCATTGACTTATTCAGAAGTGGTGTTGGTCAATCAGCATTTATTTCCCCAAATATATAACAGCTTAAAAGATAGAATAAGAACTCACCAGACATTATATTAACAGGTATTCTTCCTTCTCTTAAGAAGACCAGTCAGTGAAGCCATTTTCTCTAGCAGTTTAATGGAGCTGAAGTTCCACTAGGTCTATCTAGATGGAGTTTCTGAGGCCTGAGAGATGCTAGCATTCAAAAATGGTAGAAATATTCTAAGGCAAATTCTGAAGTCAAATCTTCCCTGGTCATCAATGCCCATTGATATATCTGACTCTTCTAAGGAATAGGAATTGGAGCACTGGGTCATTACTTGACTGGTGGTCTCCACATGGCTGGGAACCCATTCATGTCCAACTGCACATAGGTCAGTTTCTTTTTTTCAGACGTCTAACTGAAGATGCAAATGCTGGGAGGCAAAAAAACCATTGCAATCACATTTAACATGACTTACAAAAAGTACATGTCATCGCTCAGCACAAAATTGTTCTACTTTGGATCATAAATACACACCAAATACTCATCAGGGGAAAGCATGGGGTGGGTTGGCTATCGGAATAGATCTTTGAAGGTCCAGATCAGAGGTGGGCAACGTCAGCCATATAAGGCTTGCGGGGCTCCTGCCTAAGGCCCGCGGGGCTCCCGCCTGCAAAACCCCCGTCCCTTCCACGTGATTGGCTCCCGCCCACAAACCCCGCCCACCAGTGCTTGTGATTGGCTCCCACCCGCAAACTCCGGCCCCCGGTCTGCGGAAATCCCAGAAACCCCCCCCCCGGTCCCCGGTTATAAATATCCAAATGGCCCTTGGCAGAAAAAAGGTTCCCCACCCCTGATCTAGATGAAATTAAGCAAAGAACAGACTTTCACTCCAGGAGTATAAACTGCTTACCCGTCATTTAGGCAGTAGCTTATGGCACTTTTGCCATTTAAATATTCTATGTAATAGCTCGATCATTTGATTTCTTTTTACAGCAGTCCTAAATGTATACTGCTAAACTTTTAAAAAATGCTTATCTTTAATTATTTGCTACATTGTTCACAATCTAATATCATTTGCCTGCAGCTGTGTACAGTGGAAAATATAGTATATGTGAAATCTTTAGTTAAATTGAGACATAGTGACTGACAGCAGTCAATTAATTAGGTTACAGTATTTTTGAGCGCTCTCTTTCTGACTTCCTTCAAACTCACATTATGTGTACTCATATTTTAATGGGTGTACACAAAAAAACAAAACAAAACAGCAAAACTATCATAGCCTCAGCATGACCTCAGAAATATCCATTAAGGTTTGGTGGGAGAGGAGATTAAAAATTGTAGCTGTGTGCAACTGATCTTTAGACAGTGTAATAATAAACATCTGTAATACAGATGCAGCCCTTGTCTGAAACCAAATACAGATGTAATGTAAAAAGTACATGCAGAGAATTTGTCTCTGGTCCTTTAGGTCACATGTAACCCTTGGAATTACTTCTGTATAGTAATCATTTCATGTTACAGTGGCACAGACTTCCAGGCCAGATATAAATATTATTTTTATTTAAACTCAGTTGCTTCCAAAAGCGTTTATTTTGTATCACCTTCTTTCTTCTCTATAAACTTGCTTCCAATCCAAATACAGTTTCACTCAAATTCCTCCCTGGATTTTGGAAACCTGCATTACTGAGTCTTATCTCTAAAATGGAGCTGTGGAATTACAAAATCTCTGCTCTTACCTTGGAGGAACCTGAAGGAACTGGTTGACTGCTGAAATGTTTGCATAAAAAGGTAAAGGTTCCCCCCGCACGTTTGTGCAGTCGTGTCCGACTCTAGGGACCGGTGCTCATCTCCGTTTGTTAGCCGAAGAGCCAGCATTGTCCGAAGACTCTTCCACGGTCATGTGGCCGGCATGACGCACGTGGAACACTGTTACCTTCCCACCGAAGTGGTACCTATTCATCTACTTGCATTTGCATCCTTTCGAATTGCTAGGTTGGCAAGAGCTGGGGCGAGTGCGGGAGCTCACTCCTTCACACGGGGCTAGGGATTCGAACCTCCGAACTTGCAATCTTCCGATCAACAAGCCTGGCGTCTTACCCGCTGAGCCATCACGCCCCTTGAAATGTTTGCATAGAGAAGCTCAATTGAGTGAACTCTTTCAGTTCATGTGAACATGTAAGCTAGATTTCTCATCGCTTTGCCCTGATACTGTGCATGGAAAAGAGACCCTGCATTGGGTATCCACATATATAGCACAGGTTTCACCAGGGAAAAAACTCAGCTGATGTACAGAGAGAATGCAATATGTTAAACATGTGTGGGAATATGAAAAGAAAAAGTAATATTTTTGCAACTATTAGGGACACACTCACTTATGCACTGGCTTTTATGCATATTTCATGTAGCTGTAACTATTCACTACAAATAGTTACTGTACATTAGCTGCTGCCCTATCAATGGGTGTTACTCTCACTATCCAGCGAAGAGTTTAGGAAAAGTCTCTCTCTTTTTGAAACTCTTACCAAAAAATTAAAAAAAGGAAAGTGCCTATCGTGACTAGAGACATCTCATTTACATATATAAATATATTAAGTTGGGAACCTTTATCATTTTTCCTGCATGTTCATGTGCTTGCAGAAAGAGGGAGCTGCCGAAAACATGAAAATAAATGTATAAAAACAAAAGGCCCATTTGATATTTTACGTTACTTCAGAATAAAGATTGAGAATGACACCTCAAAGTAAACAGCACAGCAGAAGGAAAGGAAGGGAAATCCTCATATTTGGTATTACATTGTTTTTAGCTTTCTTTCTTTTAAGCCTACCATGTAATGAGAGAAAAGCTGACAACTCTGTATTTGCTAAGAAGGATTTGCTCCTCCTCTCCTTCCCCCCCCCTTTTTTTTTTTGAATGTAGGAAACAGCAAAATTAGTTTAGAAAGCAATCAAGCCATTTTTGGTCTAGTGGAAAGGAAGGAGGAACCAGAACCCATAGCTGGATAACATTTAGAGTGTGCAAGCTTTTATGTCCTTCTGAGTTCACCTGCAAGATGTTATAGAGAGAGGAGAGAGGGAAATCCCACCCCACAAAAGTAGGCCAGGTTAGTCAGCCATGTGGTCTGCAGTTTAAAGTCAATCAGAAGACGGAGGTTGTAGACCAGGGGCACGTCCAGACAGCTGGTTAATGTCCTTTCTTCCAGTCTATGAAGTTTGGTGGGCAGGTTTAGCCATCTGTCAGAACCTGATCTGCAGAGTGGGTTGGGAGTTTCTTCCTGTCCTGCTTTATCAGGAAGCCCACACGCCACCCACAGATTAGGGGCTGCAGCTGCCACCCCATAGACCAGTGTTTCTCAACCTTGCCAACTTTAAGATATGTGGACTTCAACTCCCAGAAGACATTCAGACCTTACTAGTGTTCTACCATAATAGTTTTCCATAAATAGTTTTGATAAAACGGATAACTTTTGAAAAAGTAGTAGTTTTTTTCTCAAAAAAAGAAAGCAATTCTTTTTACTGTTCCTCGCTCTTTGTTCCTGAAGGCTAGATATAACCTGACACCAAGGTTCTTCTGCAAGGAAGCCCTTCACTTCGAAGACGTTTCCTTGATAAGGCAAAGCATTGAGGCAGGACCAATAGACCTCAACAAGACTCTTTGCTTTGACAGAACCATCTTCAGGCAGAGAGGGCATGTTATGGACCCTGTCCATGAGAGATTGTCGATTGGCAGGGTCCAGGAGGAGGGCCTTCTCTGCTGTGGCCCCCGCCCTCCGGAATAGGTTACCCCCAGAGGTGAGGCAGGCCCCCCTCTCCCAGCCTTCTGAAAGGGAGTTAAGACTTGGCTGTGCCACCTTGCTTGGGGCGGGAGGGGGGATAGTCAATCATGGGGGTGGTTGGCACCTTGATGTGGCCCTGGCAAATTTTATTGAGACGGTTGCTTCACCATCTTGGATTTTATATTTCATATTATTTTATATTTTTATATTTATGTCTATTTATATTTTTATAATGAATCTGTTTTAATGATATTTTAACCTTTTATTCTCTTAACTTCCTTGTAAACCTCCCAGAGTTGTTTATCGAGATGGGCGGTGAAGAAATGTGATAAATAAATAAACAAATAAATGTACTGAAGCCATTTTTGACAAGCAAGGCACCATGGTTGTGGAATTTCAGGGTATGCTTCTGGAGATTCATAATCTCCATCCCTAAGTCTGCATGTAGCCCTTGAACGCTTTGGATATGGCTATCAGGATTCCTACAAAGGTTGTGGCTTTATTGTAACTTTTAATGTGAGAGGAAAAATTAAATATACACGGGGCAGTTTTATTTGTACCTATGAAATGTAATGTAAATATCAATTAAATTTACCTTTTTTAATCCACACACCTATGTTTTTTGAAGGATGGCCTGCAATGCACCACTCGAAAGGCACAGGTGGCCCTCAACCTGAAAAAAAAAATGCACACCTGGGGCTCATCCATATGTCCCCCTCACTGCAGATGGAAACCACCTCACTAACCATTGTTTCATCTCCAGCCTATAGCGGAGGCCATCAAACTTTATATTGATGATCCAATATTAGTGTTTTCCATCTTCTTCCAGCACAAACCTTACTATATGCACAGGTCTGATTGAGTATTATCTTTCATTTTAGTCTCAGAATCACTGTTCCCTTACCTCAGAAGAGATTTTAGGATGCCAAGGGTCACCAATTTTTTTTAGCTATTCAGAACATTTGGGAATTTAAGAACATGTGATAGACACTCACAAAAAATGGCTGACACAGGGGACTTGTCTGTTTATTAAATGGCTGCTGTAGTACTATATATACAGCGAGTTACAAAACACCCAGTTACCAAAAGGCAAACTTTTTAGGCCGTGTATTTACATCTTCCAGAATGATCCTTAGCATCACAGGTTACCTATCCTTTTTTCCTGGGTAGATGGTCACATTTCCACCTCCATTCAGATTTTCTATGTATAATTATGCTCATACTTTGCTTTCTAGCAGGCCAACCACTTATGAAGAAGAAGAATCTTAAAAGAAAACTAAAACAGGCAGAGCAGAAATCTCAGCTGGGGTCAAGTTAGGGGTATCTGTGGACAGATTGTTGCTGATGGGGAAGCATATTTTGGTAGTCAGCCTTATTCAGTTTATGGGCAGATTAGTACTGAACTCAAGGTTCCTTTCTAGGTCTTGGGATAGAACTTGTATTTATTTATTTATTGTATGGCACATTTAGCCTACTTGGAAATGTCAAGCAATTGCATCCAAAATAAAATGAACTACAATCTAGCAAATTGTCCAGCAGATTTTAAGAATGAGTAGAGTGAAATCTTGCATCAGAGTTGTAGATCAAATGTTAGGCTAGATCTAGCCCTTGATGATTTGTCACTTGTCTAACATAACAAGAAATCTAGTGGATCTAAAGGACTAGGGTTTTTTATGCAGTTATTTTGGGAAGGAAGCATAACACGAAATCACACAATGCATCTTGTTTGGAGAAGAGTCTTGTTTTCATCATTGGTGGTCTCTGGGGTGAGTCTGTCTTGATAGGCTCTCTAAAGAAAAAGGAAATACCAGAGGGTTTAAATTTGTGTTAATTAGTGGAGACACTATTTTTTTAAAAAAAGAATCCAATTATATGCCCAGTAAAATGAGTATTTTATCACCATTATAATTATTTTGTCACTATTTATAAATGCTTAATTCCTGACTTCTCAAAATAATCCTGCCACTATTCATTTTCTTAGTACAAAGACTTTGAGTGGATAAGCTTCTTAGTTTATTTAAAAGTGGAGGAGCTCTATGGTTGGGGGCAGCCCACCTGATTTGCAATTTTACTACTCGGGCCAAGCTATTTTAGAAACCAACAAGGTTGTGGAATTTGGATTTTCCATTTGAGAGTCAATACCGTTTGACAGTCAAGGTATAGATCTATAGCTGGGTTGTTGATATAGAAAACTGCCTTGTTCTGAATCTGGCTATTGGTCCATCTAATAAAACTTAAGGGTCATTCTCCGACTCACCTAGAGATACCATACAAGAAAAGCGCTACACCACTGAACTCCAGCCCTTGCCCCCACCAGATGGTCCAGAGAAGGAATTACACTGAACCAGTAAATGAGCAGAATGGCGCTGCATCAGCCACAGATAGGCATCAACTGAGCTGGTTCTGTTCTGCATCTTCCAGTAGGAGAAAGATCTGGAGTTCCCCAAAGTAGAAAATGTAGAGGGAACATCATGATCACCCTTGTCAGAATTCTGTAGTCCAGATGTATCAGAACAAGCCTATTAATCTGGAGACAAATGCCTGAGATCCCAAAAGGTCAAGGAACAGTTATTAAGGTTATATGTACTGTAAAAAGTCTGCATCTCTGAGTGTTTCTCCTTGCAATGGGGTGGGGAGGGGGGAGAGGAAGGAAGTCTTTCATCTTCCATAGGAAACAGACTGAAGGGGAGAGCCTGAGATGACTTTCCTCCAAGTCTTCCAATTGGAGGAAGGCAAAGCAGAATATCTATATTATATCTATATTATAACCATATCTATATTATAAGGCAATGGTCCTTTCTAATTTTTTTAAAGGCATCATTTCTTTCTCAGCATTTATTTAATGTTTATTCTATATAGTGTAAACAGCAAAACATCAAAAGTGGTCCTTGAGCTTCTAACTCTTGTTGGGATCTAGGTTGAAATGTACTGAATAAATGCAGCTTCCCCCCCGCCCCAGAACTCTGCACTAAGACCTTAACAGTTCATCACTTTGTAATGATTATTGATTTTCCCAGAGGAAATCTAATAATTAGGGAGATTTCGGAGGTCTTTTTGTGAGATTTATTTTGAATGAAGGGGATGTCTCAGAAGTCCAATGTTGTCTAGTAGCTCTGTGGAGCACAGCATCATGGGATATTGGAGCTTCTATTGGAATAAGGGGGGATAGTGGAAGATTAATGAATGAACATGGCTGCCCTCTGCCCATTTCCCCCACTCCCAATGATAATAATGTGTGAATGTGCCACTGCCCTGTTGTAAAACACACAGCTTTCATTTCACTGTCTGCAGGTACATTCAGTTCACTATGATATGAACATCTTCTCAATTAAAGTCATCTTTAGAACTTTCCTTTGCCAACAATTTGAGTGCTCTTATCCATACTGTCACCCTCACCTAATCAACTAAAGATGGCAGAAAATGAGGAGGGCTATTCCCAATAAATCCAAGGGGTAGTAATTTTTCTCTTTTTAACACCTTTCTCTCACCCCTTTGTCCTCTTCCAGTGATGTACCACAGTAAATTAATGTCATTGTGGTTATTACTTTAGTGTTCTGGAGCAAGTAGCTGAATTTGAATATTTTACCTCAGCATTTATTTGTCTATAAAAATTAGATGGGATTCCTCGCCATCCTCGGTGGTCTGAGAACTTCCCCAGACAGCAATTACACCCAGTCCTTATCTTGACTACAGGCATTATGACAGGAATCCAGTTGTAGCATTTGCAGAACAGCATTTACTTGAGATGTTCCTACTCTGCAGTGGTATCAATATCTGTTCTCCCCAACTTGCCCTTTGGACAAGGTGGAAAACTGTTTCGAAGAGCTTCATATCTCAAAAGGCAAGCAGGTTAACAACTACCCACAATGCTGGAGAATCAAGCAGATGACCAATCACACCTCAGAGAGGTTCCTTTTTAATGATTTTTATATCTAAAAATGTCCCTTCGAAGGGAGGTTTATTCAGGGAAGCTAATCCCACCTGAACTCTCCCCCCAAGAAAACCAGAACAATTATAAAGAGAATATAAGAGACGATGTAATAATCAAAATAGCAGCCAGAAGAGTTAAAAAGTTGTTGAACAGGATTCATTCATTGGCACGTTAATTAAATAAACACCCTGTAATGGCTTTGTCTGATGCTAAAACAATAAAGGAGGACAGCCTTTATTGAGAAAATATTGTAGAAAGACAGCTGTGTTAGTCTACTGTACCCCAAAATTGAGAGAGGTCTGTTAGCACATTTTCAGATGAACAGATTTTATTGATGGGCACAGAGCTCACTGAGGAAGATGTGCCTTTTAATAAAACCACTAAGTTAAAAATTAAAAATTGCTGCAAATTATGCTGAGGAGGGGGCTCAGGGCCCTTCAGAAAGCTTTGGCAGTTGCTTCTCAATATCCTGCCTAGTCAGAGATGGGGCTCTCTTGAACAATTTGCTATACAAATCAAAAGCAACCTTGAGAAGGAAGACATGCTGACAATTAAATTAGATACCTATTGTAATTTGGAAGGCTCAACGTTAAGTATCAGATTTTGGATAGTTAAACGGAAAGATCATGGAGCGGGGAAGTTCCCCATTCAGATTAGATTATCAGGATGAATAAAGTATTATTAGATTAGTAGCATTTGGTGAAGGACCCTGATGAATGTACATTCCCCTCCCTTTCTTGTGCCCAGAATATATTAAGGAATCAGCTCCAAAATGACCATGGACTGACTGTGGAAATCAGTTATTTAGGATTTTGCCGATGTCTTTCATAATATTCAAAGCCTTCAACTCCCTGTAAATTTTCAGCAGGTCATTAAAATTCCTAAGCTCTGTAATTAGGTCTCTCCTGAAAGATATGGAGGTAGTTTCTGTATATTAGCAGTGTGTAAGTCTCTCTGGGGAAGTGCAAAGGCGGGTGTGCTAGTATTCCCCTTTTGTGTTGTAGAGTTTTGTTCTTTGCTCTCCTATGCTTAGCCTAATGACTCTGGGAGGCTTTGAGAAGGTAGGAACACAATTATCAAAGACCTTTGAATAATCATTTGATCATTTGCTACTCCAGAGCAGCTACAAGGGCTGCTTCCTGTTGCAAAGTTCCTCCCCCTCTTCATTGGAGGTGATCTCTGCATTACACTGCAGGGATATTTCCTCTCACATGCGCACTCTTTCCCCTCCAGTTCTGCAGCTCATGTCTATTTAAACTTCCTTCCTTTTGGCCATCTCTAGATGTGGCAGTCTGACGTTGTGGTGTGCCATGTAGGTGGGAAACCCCACTTCTCCACTGCAACTTGGCATCTCCCTGCCATTCGAGGACTGCAACACATTGCAGATGCATGCCAGAGGGGAAAATAATGTGAGTCCTGATTGGCTCAGAGAATGGCTTTCTTGATTCTTATGCACTTCAGGCATGGCTGAAAGCACTTCCGACCATGTTTGCTTGCATGGCCACTTCCTCCCATCTTGTGTTTCTCATCGCAGAGTGATGAAACACACTCTGTCTCCTCCCTGCAGGGTCTGAATTGCTCTTGGCTCTTCTAAGAGAAGCAAAGGCCCATGAAGGAGAAATCATCCTGCTTCGTCAGTGGCATTTGGAAGCCGAGGTGGATCAGAACAGTGTGGGGGAAAGGTGCAGTAGCCTTTTAAGGGGTTATAATATGGCGGAAATTATTATAATACTATTTGATTATCATAGGTAGCCCAACTTGTAAAAGGTAAAGGTTCCCCCCGCACATTTGTGCAGTCGTGTCTGACTCTAGTGGCTGGTGCTCATCTCCGTTTGTTAGCCGAAGAGCCAGCGTTGTCTGAAGACACTTCCACGGTCATGTGGCCGCATGACGCACGCGGAATGCTGTTACCTACCCACCGAAGTGGTACCTATTCATCTACTTGCATTTGCATGCTTTCGAATTGCTAGGTTAGCAAGAGCTGGAGCTAGTGCGGGAGCTCACTCCGTCACACGGGGCTAGGGATTCGAACCTCCAAACTTGCGATCGACAAGCCTGGCGTCTTACCCACTGAGCCACCACGCCCCCAGCCCAACTTGACTTTGAAGTAAATTTTACAGACTTCATTGTGAGTCATTACTTCTTCCTCCTTCTCCACTGGAGGACCACTTGTAATACATCAAACAGCACAAACAGGACTTTAAGGTTGCATTCTAAGCCTACAATATATAGTTAATTAATCAATGACATTAATTTAGCTAATTAACCCTTGAAGTAAATAGATGTCAGCAAAAAGAGGATGTGTGGATTCCTTGTAATGCAGGTATGAACAGTGAGTATGTTTCCTATATGAGGATTCTCCTGTTTGGATGAAATACCAAGCCAGGATTATAGCTTAGTTGGGAATAAATCTCACGCTTAAGCCCGGGGTTATGTCTCATGACATAACATGACATGACAGCAACAAGAAACTCCAGATGAGGAATTCATTGCAAACTAAAACAAAAACAAAAAACACCTTGTAGTTTCTTCCTCTGGCTTTCCACCATGTTCAGATGGTATAAGAAGCCGGACTGACAGGGTAAAGGGTAGCTTAAAAGATCCCAATCACAAGCTAACACGTTCCTGGCTAAATTGTAAATCTGTCTTGCCATGTCATCCAAAACATGCCAGATGACTCTTAACAACACAAGTGCCTTGTCTAAAAAACAACAACACTTTTTTAAAAAAGGATGATCACTTCTCTCAGTTATAATTGGATGCAGATTTAATCGATGAACCAATTAATTGATGATAATACTTGATTATTCAATTAAGATTTGTTCAGTTGAGTGACAGCCTTAATATTACCCATTTAATCATTGTCATCATTTTTTGTTTGTTTTATAGTATTAATATTTCACCCTTTCCCCTTTTCAGTGTTATAGCCTCACAACGAGGTAGATTAGGCAGAGGGAAACAGCAGATTTCAAAGAAGGGCTGTACAGATGTGACCTTGATTTGGTCTTTCCACAAGTCTGGTTCTTCAACTTGAGCTTTATGGAGAAGAAAAAAAGGGATGCAGGAAAACCTTGCAACTTGTGGGATTGGGGTAAAGATGACATTACAGTACTACTGCTACAATTTAGCAAAGAGATATTTTTATTTTTCAAGAGAGATAGTGTGGTTTAATGTTTAGATTCCTGGGTGAGAACTGAGAAGGCCAAGATTCAAATCCCAGGTCACAGGAGGAACTTGGAACTCTCGTTCAGCCCGTCTCCTTCAGAAGGATGTTGTCACAATAAAATGGGAGATAAGAACCATGTATACCATTCTGAGTTGTATGGAGAAAAGGCAGGATATTGCTGTAATAAATAACTCCAATCACATCAGCTAAAAATCCTATTGTTATCTTTTTGACCTCACTTTGAGCTACAGATATAAACTTCAGCATCCTTGGGATAAGAGAAGAAAGATACTTAACTTTAAAAAGTAGTTTATTGAGGAATATTTGAGGGATGGGGGAGTGTTATCTATTTACCAGGTCTTTATCCCATCCACAACACAGATGTATTTTCACCATCTTGAGCCCAAGCTTCTTACCGGCTCTCATGCTTGTGATTTTTGCTTAGGCCTAACAAAATACCAGATAATGAAGATGGAAAACCAATAGAGTGGGAGGGGAAGGATATAACAAATGGTTTAAGATGGATTTGGTATGTAATTACTTACATTTTTTTGCTAACTACTATATAAGCAACCCTTTTAACAAGGCAAATTGGTCTCTGGAAGACACATTCCACTTGCCGAAAATTTCTGCATAGGATGATAACGCAAAACTTTAAGGGAGGGGAGTTGTATATTTGTGTGTATACATTTTCCCTTCTTTTCCTTCTCCTTTTTTTGCTGTGTCGCAGTCAATTTTCCACAGAGCTCACTTTCCGAATGTGTGATTAATCATATGTGTGCTGGACTTGCCAATAAATACCAAAACCTTAAACTCTTAACAACTTCCTCATTTTGTGTGGTCATTCCAAATAGCTAACAACCAGAAATGGTCAATGTATGCTGAAATCAATACTCCAGGGGGGACTCTACATAAGATTGATTTTGCTCTCTGAGGACTTCATTTTGCTCATCAACAAAAACACATTGTCCTCCATAAATAATTGAATGCTGGTGAAGCTGTAAGAGATCTGAACAAGGTGGATTAATCGGTACCTCTAAGTTGCCTTGGAGGGTTCTTATTTTAGTAAGTTGCAAATTTACAAATATACCCAAAAGGGATACGGTTTTGATCCAGAGACATGCTAAGTAATGCTAAGTAATGCTAAACATTTCTAAAGTACGGGGAGAGGCAGAGACCCAAAAACTGAGTGGCATTTTAAAAATGGGACTTTCTAATCTCCTTTCACTTCAGTATTTATTGGGGTATCCTCCCCAATGGGTCCATGGCTACCATTAAAGTGGAGAATTAGTTTAGGCTGGAAAGTTCATGAATTCAAAGACTTCGGATTAGAGATGGGCATAAGAACAAAATAAATAATCACATTTATTTCTCCTTTCATGGTACCCAATACAATTGCTATTTATTTATTTTTATTCTTTTAAGAAATGTGTCATCTGCCCAGAGAATGTTTGGAATTGATTAAGTTAGAAATGTAAGACGTAAGTACCACTAAGTGTGATTCAACTGCCTTAGGTTTTAATTGTCACCAGACAGGTTGAAGGTAGATGCAAAATTCTTATCGATAGCTGTAGCTGCTAGAAGCCATCTTGTTCTTTCTTCATGTTATTAATTGTTAGCTGCTAACTGCTCTAGGATTTTCTTGCAATTTTAAAAATTCATTTTTATAGTTATTGTATAGTATTGCTTGTCTTTTTACTGTGTTTGGTCTTGGATCGTAAATAAATTTTGACTGGTAGCTGCAACTTTTATTTTCCTAATTTAGCTCAGCTCATGTAAATCTGCATTAAAAAAACTGCACAAAATTTTGCCTCCAAATGTTTTAAAGCCAAAGCAAAACTCACATCAGAGCATTTGCAGAAATGGAAAATCAGGTATACAATTCAGTTTTGTTCTATATGCTGGTCTAAGGAGCTAAATTCAGCATGTTTTATGACCAAATTCTCATTTGTGGAAAGAGGAGATATTCAGGAAATCTAGGAAAAAGGTTTGGGAAAATCTTCAGAGTTGAATTACCCCCCTTACCACAAATACATAATTCTGGCATCTCTGACGCAGTTATATTCCTTTAAATGTGGTATTATTTCAAACTGAACATTATTATAGGCCACAGATAAGACTTACACAAAAGTAACCGATCAGTTCAATACCTGTATTAGTTCACAATCCTGATAGCATTAAATGCAACTGAGTAAATCATCAAGTAAAGTGCAATTTACTGTGCAAACTTTCCAATATGGGTCTTACATGATTGTATTCCTATTGGAATACTCATTAGTTACAATTCTAACCGGGTCCTTTTTAATGAAAAAACATTTTCCTGCATTTCATATGAACGTTGGACACACTGATTCTTGTATACTGTTGACTGATAGTTTCCTTTCTAGTAAAGTGTGAGCAGTCGTGCAACATTCATACCTTAAAGTGCTGCAAAAATGGAGAATGTAGATGTGATGGGGGATGAGTAGGGCTTTGTTCTTCAGAAATCTAAAAATAGATGGAAAGGGTCTTACTGTTCATTCTCAAGAGTATTATGGATTTTTGGCTGACATTAGTTCCTCTGAAGTGAATGTCAGACTTACTCAGAACAGTTATAAAAAACAAAGAAAGCTACCCTGTTACCATTATTAGAAGGGCAAGACAAATGAAATGCCATGATAACCATTAGGAAAAAAAAGAAAAGAAACTGTAAAATATATTTGTATATTATCTGGTAGCAAATGGAGTGTCCCATGTTAAAAGTGGCTAAACAAGGAATAGAAGATATCATATCCTTAGGGACATTCTTTACTAAATCTACCTGTTTCCTATATGAAGAACCACTATTTTTTATTGCATCCGTTAGAGAGTTGCATATTCAAATGTAATAAAATGCGTTTAGGACCAATGTTTCTGTCTGCCTGGAGATGGGACCTATAAAATTGGGAAAGATTTGCTGGATGTACATATTGCAGGAAATGGAGGCATTTTCTCCCTCAAGGATGCATAGAAATACAATCTGAATGCCAGAAAATGGGGAGAGGAATTAATGGGGGAAAATGCTCTGCTGCTGCCAAGATACCAAGGGGCCTCTTCCGTAGGCTACTTTTGTACAACACCAATTCATTTTAGTTGGAGCTTTGCAGTAACATGTACACAACATCTTTATCTCTCTGTGTGCATATGTATGTTTCCAGAGCCACTATGGGCAATCAGCATGGGCAATCAGAAAGGGGGTGGCCTTTTGTTATTCCAACGTTCATCCTTTGTACATTTAAATGTACATGATAGCAACAGAATAGAGGTAGAAAGTAGGGCACCAGGTGATCCCTCCTCTATTCTGTGCCATGAAGGAAACAGTTTGGTGGATGAGGATGATGTACCCAACAAGTAGTGTGGGAGCCATTCTGATCTCAGGAGGAGCGCTATTCCAGAAAAAAGGAGTTGTGACTGAAAAGATAGGTGTCTCTGGTCCCTGGAGATGACTTTCTTAAGGGAAGGGATTCACAGTCCGCCATAAAGGGATCTTATACTCGTTGCCATGGCATGTATTTATTATTTATATAATAAAAAAACATCGTGCCTTTGAGTTGCCTTACATTTGTCTTAGTTTGCAACAACAGAAAGGTGCATTTATCAGTTGTTTGCAGGGTCCTCTTCAGATAGGGCAGGAAAAAATTCTGCCCAAATCCTGAAGCACTATTGTTAATCAATGGGAAGGAATTCTGAGCCTTATTATCTCACCAGATTTACAGTGGGAGTGAACACTTGCATCAAAACCCATTTGTATGTATCCTTCCCTGATCAAAATTTTACAAAAATAACATCTGGTGAAAAAAAGGTACATTTCTAACAGTTGTGGGAAGACACTGGTAGTTACATTTAGGAACCAAATCTGTGTTGGGGGAATTTTAAAGGCCTGCATGAAGGAAGTGTATGTGTGAAAGGATGATAGCAAGGTGATTCATATATTCTTTAAAAAAAATGCTTGGTCAATTTCCATTAACAGATATGGTGGAGGATTCTGAAAAAGCCATTTTACAACTGTTTTTCTGTCTGGGGGAGGTAGGTGTCAAAAATGGTCAAGATGGCGGCCACAACCTTATGATTGAAGTCTTGCGCTTTTTTACGTGCATTGAGACACACGTAACCAAGGAGTGGGCCTTCAATCATAAAAAATGCAGGATTTGCAGCCCATACAATATTTGCTTAAGTGTGTGCCCTTTTAATGTAACACTTTCCGATTATCGTGGTGGTCCTTATGAATATTTCATTATTGGTTAAATTTTATCGCCTATTCCAACATGCTAGTTAAAAAGAAAAAAAGAAAAAAGATGGAGACATTAAAGGCCTACATCCAACGAGTGTACAGACTAGCAGATTGCAATACTTAACCCTTATTTCATTCGAAGACCTTATTGTTCTGTTGATAATGGCAGGGTCTCCTAAGGCTTTTTGGTGGTGCATTTTATATGAAGCTTGCAGTGGGTTGGAAAGGCAAGCCACTGGACTTCCTAACCATTTCACAGCGATGAATAAACATCGGTGCATCCCACCTGGATTTAAAATGCTGTTTACAAAACGTAGCCTAAGAGATTCTGAAAGCTGATACCTAATGCAAGAAGGTTACTTATGGTCACTGTGGGTATATATAGAAATTCCCCGTGCAGATGTGTTAGTTTTTATTTATTCAGGGCATTTAATCCCACTCTTTAGCTAAAAGGATTCCCAGACTGACTTCTTCCTACTCAAGTATAAGTATATACCATTATATAAGTATAATAGTATATAAGTATAAGTGCACTGGGGAGTCTTTGGTGCTCTCTGAGCCTTGTTGTTTACTTGCAGACGTTTCATTGCCAGGCTAGGCAACATCTTCAGTGCGAAAAGGGAGTGGAACTTGCTGTCTGTTTATATACCCTGGCTTGTCCTGCCTGTGTTGGTGGTTGGTATAAGTGCAGTTCGTTGATTCTCCCCTCAGACTTTACAATATGAAATTCATGACACATACAGAAGAGGAAAAAGCAGGCTTAGGCACAAATTCTGATCAAAATCAGCGGAGGTGAGAGCAATTCCTGTACCCAATAGCTTATAGGCATATTATTTTAAATACTGACACCAAAGACCTGGAGCAATTATTATTATTATTATTATTATTATTATTATTATTATTATTTCAATTTATTCCCCGCCCATCTCCCTTGCAAGGGACTCTGGGCGGGTTACAACAATTGAAAGTTTAAAAATACAAAAACAGTATCTAAAATACATCGAATAATAATAATAATAAATTACATAAAATCCAAGGGGGGACCGCAGGATGGACCATACCACTACGGGGCCAGCCAACCCCAGGAGGCACTGCCACCTCTGTCGTCCCAGGACCGGCAGCAGAGCCAGGTCTTAAGGGTCTTCCGAAAGGCCAGGAGTGAGGGGGCCAGTCTCACCTCTGGGGGCAAGATATTCCACAAGGCGGGCGCTATCGCAGAGAAGGCACGCCTCCTGGACCCCGCTAGATGGAATTCTCTTGTTGAGGGGGTCCGAAGCATGCCCTCTCTGCATACACGGGTATAACACCAAGGAAACAAGCTAGGTAGGAGAATCCCGAATTGAATTCACAAACCATCTCAAGATCCTCCCAATTTTTATTTTTTCTTTATTTACTTATTTACATGCCACTCCAAACAACTGATTCCAATCCTTTTAGCCCAATAAATATCATTTTCTATACCTTGAAAGCCAACCAAGTGATGATCGCCAAGGGTTGGAGTTAAAATAATAATTAATACAAGGCTGTATAATTACAGGATAAGCTTATCGCATCACAAAGTCTGCTTGATTTAGGACAACTTTAACGTTCTCCCAATCTGTAATATATGGATTTTTTTAAATCCGTTCAATCATGTCTGGTTCTTGGAGACTGCCTGGACAAGTCCCTGCAGTTTTCTTGGCAAGGTCTTTCAGGAGTGGTTGGCCATTGCCTCCTTCCTAGGGCTGAGAGAAAGTGACTGGCTTTGTGCCTAAGGCGGGACTAGAACTCATGGTCTCCTGGTCTCTAGCCCGGTGCCTAAACCTCTACACCAAACTGGCTGAGGACAGCATTTAAGGGAAAAGACCTGGAACAGGCAGTTACTCTCAGGGAGAGGCAGACCAGCAAACAGTTTCAGGTATATCTGCAGGAGGGTCTGCAGGGTGAGGGCAAAAAAGGCAAGATGGTGTCTGCAACAGTGCAATCACAGCTGTGCCTGTTTTTTATCCACGGACCCCCCTGGGGATATGGCTATATTAACTGGCATATCACTAAGCGGTATGACACCGCTAGATAAAGTCGATGTGGAGTGTGTGTTTCAGGAAGGAAAAGTTGTCCCAGTGAACAAAAAAATGCAAATGGGAGAACGCTGCAATATTTTTCAAAACAGACAAAACCAAACCATCCATTTTTTCCCCCTTCCTTGTGTTCTCCTCCTGTAATTGTAGATTTTATTTCACTTATTGGTTTGAAAACAGATTACCTGGAAAGGATTCCGGGGGAGAGGGGAATAATGCCCACTTTGCAACTATAAAACAATTTTTTAAACAAGGAGAATGCAAATTGATTCTTACGGTATAGAGACATTGCTCCGGGTGGCAAAAATCCAGGGAGTTCTTTTCTGTCCTTGCTGTCAAACAAATAAGACACGCACAAACCCAGACAGAGCAATATTATGACTTTTCCCCCTCCTCCTTTATTCAGAGCTACTTTTTGTGTCCACTCTTTTAAATGTGGTTTTTTTCTCTCTCTTCTTTTTCCTGTCTTTTTTTTTTAACTGACAAGCCCACAATTTCCAGAAAAGAAAGCTAGCATTAATTAAGACAGTGCCAGCTGTAATTTTCTTGGGAAGTAAATTTCTGCACAACTAAAGGTTACAGAGACCTTTTCACTGTCAAAATTTACTACAGGCTGTGAATGTTAATGTTTCTAATGAAGACATGTTCTCTGTCCCTGAACTTAAAAGTATTCGGACAGAAAGGCAAGGAGGAAAGAAGGGAAGGGAAAAAAAGAAAGAAAGAAAGAAAACTGTGTTTGACGAATGTATCTAGAGTTCCTGTGTTAATGCAGGGTTATGCCTGCTGATGCATATTGTAATTATAGTGTTTGGATAGTCTTGTTTTCTAAACAAGGAATATTTCTATAAATCGGCAATTTTGCATGACACGTCAATTTACAGAAGGAACTCTCTGCCACAAAGCAGTGGTATAATAAGCATTTAACCTCTTAGGCCAGAGAATTTCTAAGTGAACACGGCCCTGGGAATGTTAACCGAGGAGGAGTTCAGTTCCTTTGCACATGTCAGATGAAAGAATGTGGGATCCTTTTTATTTCTAATGTTTAAAAATGGTCTTTGGTCTTTTTATTTCTTTAATTTATTTATTATTCAAATTTTATTACTGCCCATCTCCCCCAAAAGAGGGACTCTGGGCAGTTTACAACAAAATTGACACTATCATAGACATAAACATCACATAAAAATTAAAAACAATTTACAAATATAAATATACAATATAAGTAAGTATAGAGTCCAAGTGGCTATAAAAAAATTCTGATACGGTGAGAGGAGCTCTAAGGCGCCAGCCACCCCCAAGAATGACTACTCGCCTTCCCGCCCCAAGCGTGACGGCAGAGCCAGGTCTTCAGGTTCTTCCGGAAGGCCAGGAGTGAAGGGGGCTGCCTCACCTCCGGGGGCAAGGGATTCCATAGGGCAGGGGCCACTGCAGAG
The DNA here is from genome assembly GCA_023362775.1 of Charina bottae. NCBI lineage: Eukaryota > Metazoa > Chordata > Lepidosauria > Squamata > Charinaidae > Charina > Charina bottae. The sequence continues at coordinate 15,171,797 of JALMGJ010000015.1, forward strand.
AAGGCCCGCTTTCTGGACCCCGCCAGATGATGTTCTCTTACAGACGGGGTCCATAACATGCCCTCTCTTCATGACCGGGTGGGATGAGTCGATATCATGGGGATGAGACGGTCCCTCAGGTAACCTTTTAGCATAAATTGTTGCCTGCTGGACTCAGATTGTTGGCAGAGGAACAGTCTGTTACAGCCGGAATCTTGATTTTATTTCCTTTCTTTCCAGCAGCTCAGGAAGTGATATGCGTTGGCTGTGAGATCATGAGGGAGGGGCCGGAACTTTGAGCCTCCCTACCGGTTTTTGGAGTTTGAGTAAGTTTTTTTTTTTAAAAAAAAAAAAAGGTGAGCTTGACCTTGGGGGTTGTCCACCCCTATTCTTATGCTGGAAGTTCTAACAGAGCTTCAAGTTCAAATTGAAATGTTTCTTTTGGTGAACTTCAAAAACCATAATGAAGGTTGAAGCAACTGCTGTAAGCAACACCTTCCAAAGATCAGTAAAGGAAGACTTATCTCTGAGTGATGCAGCCAGATTTGTTTTAAGTGCTGTTTCCAAGCCAGTTTGGATAAGGACTTTCGTGGCCTGCTTCCAGTCAAACAATATGTTAAGCTACCAGATGACTACTAAAAGTTCTAAAAGAAGTTTGTAAAAGTTCTAGAGATCTGCAACATCCTACATCTGCCCCTCTAAGCCCTCCTCCCATATTGTCAGATTCCCTTCTGCAATAGCACAGTGGAAGATGAGAAGAATTAGTGAAAGATGACAAGACAGAGGGGGAAGTAAGGAAAGAAGAACTGCTGGAGGTGGCGCAAAGGCCCCTCCTTCAAAGGTTCCCAGAACTGTCTTCAACCACCTAACCCAGCCCCTGCTCTCACTACTCCAACAAAGCTCCTCATTTGTCAGAAGGCATCATAATTACCTTCACTTCCAGTGATGGCAGAGGGAGGAGAAGATGCATAGGGCTGGGTGCACAGAGGGGGTGCTTTAGAGATGGGATACATGGGGATGCAGCATTCTTCACAGTGTTGGTGGGGCTTACAATATGTAGGCCTGCTTCCTTCAACATGGGCACCTTCCAGAAGTGTGGACACCAACTCCCAGCATTCTTCAGAGTTGAATTGCACACATTTGGAGGAATTTGATGTAGATCTTCTCGTCTAGCCTACCTGCTTAACACAGGAAATCAAGAAGTAGAATATCCCTCCTAGATGGCTGATTATCCTTTGCACGAAAATCTATTAGCAAAGAAGAGCTCATGTCCATTTGAGCTCATTCCTCTTTGAGGTTGTTCAAAACCTACCTGAGAAATATTGATCACTGTTCCCTAATTATTATTATGAATAGTATTTTTTATGAATTATATTATTATGGATTAGATTTATTATAGCTGCCTCACTCCAAAAATATTTAATAATAGTAATAATCATAATAATTTCTCCTCCAAATTCATCAGAGAGTTGCCCTAAGTATGAATGTCTATAATAAGTCTGATTGCACAAGAAACTAAAATGATTTTGGGTAGCTTCTGGTTTTATTTTGACTTGAGAACTAGGCTATTGTTTTAGCACATTGTGTAAACCATTAAGCCATAATTGTTTGTTTGGAAATTACACTTCATATGGATACAGCAATTGTGCTTGGGTGTGATGAATTTAAGATTTAGCAAGTTGGGGGGAATCCAGCCTTAATGGAAGATTGGGGGCAATTTTAATAGATGTTGATAAGCTGAGCCTCCCTTGTAGTTTCTTTTAGTCTTATTCGGGCAGCATATAAATATTTGGGCAGCATATAAATTTAATAAATTATTATTATGCTTGATCGCATGGTCAGCCACATGTTTAGACTGGATTTGGCATTTATGTCCACCTATCAAGTTCTTCGAGAGCCAGTTTGGTGTAGTGGTTAAGGCACCAGGCTAGAAACCTTGGAGACTCTGACTTATAGTCCCGCCTTGGGCACAGAGCCAGCTGGGTGACCCTGGGCCAGTCACTCTCTCTCAGCCCAGGAAGGAGGCAATGGCAAACCACTTCCAAAAAACATGCCAAAAAACCTGCAAGGACTTGTCCAGGCAATCTCCAAGAATTGGACACGATTGAGCAGATTTAAAAAATTGTCCCAGATTTACTTTAGGGGCATGGTGGCTCAGCGGGTAAGACGTCAGGCTTGTCGATCATAAGATCGCAAGTTCGGAGGTTTGAATCCCTAGCCCCGCGTGACGGAGTGAGCTCCCGCAGTCACCCCAGCTCTTGCCAACCTAGCAATTCGAAAGCATGCAAATGCAAGTAGATGAATAGGTACCACTTTGGTGGGTAGGTAACAGCGTTCTGCGTGCGTCATGCTGGCCACATGACCGTGGAAGTGTCTTCGGACAACGCTAACAAACGGAGATGAGCACCGGCCCCTAGAGTTGGACACGACTGCACAAATGTGCGGGGGGAACCTTTACCTTTATCAAGTTCTTCCCAAGAACCTGGGATAGGCCAATGTTGTTGTTTAATAATATTAAAGGTATCGCCGCATACTGTCTGCAGTCAAGCTACAGTGGGAAGAATTATTCTGCTCAGTGAGAAAAGGGATCCTGCTAGATTGTCCAAAGAAGAGATGAATATTGTGCTCTTTGTGGATCTCTCTCCCTTTCTCTCTCTCTCTCTCTCTCTCTCTCTCTCTCTCTCTCTCTCTCTCTCTCTCTCTTTTCCCTTCTTTATACATGAAGGAGAGTTTGACTATCATTTCCATGGTTCCCTGCCATAGGTTTGTTTTCTGTGTCAGGTGCGGTAATGAATGTGGGTTTCTCCTCCTGCCTATCAGCATTAGGGAAAAGAAGGGATCTCTGGGGCCCAAAAAGTAGGAAATCAATGTCTCAGTAAATATCTATATGGACACTAGAATAATCTATTAAAAGCCATGACTATCCTATACCAGTAGAGAGATCAGATCTCATTACATCTCCAATCCCTTCCCTGGACATGTAAATTGGATTTCGTTTGGACATTCTCTCTCTCCCTCAGCACACAACTGCTGCCATGTGCTCTTCTGCTTTTTAGGTTTAACATCTTCTTCATTGCTTGAAGGATGAGTTGATTCAAATCTAGGTGTGAGATTGGCCAACAAACAGCCCAATTGACAGAAACAGAGCATACTTGCACAATAACTTGTTGGGGGTGTATTCACTTGCTGGAGATCTTTGGTTTTGCAGATCAGTTGGGTCTTCAAAAAATGTCCTGCCAAATAACTACAGGGCAGAGTTACACAGTCATTTACTAGTCAAGGACCCACTTCTCCTTTGGGTGGCATGTGAGGAATCATACTCCCATAAATGGGTGGAACAAGGACGAAGCCTAAATTTGATGTTATTGAAATTGAAGTAAAATCAAAGTAATTAAAAACAGTTAATGCCCATGCACTGTATTTTCTTCTTCTTCTTCTCTTAAGAATTTGGCAACATTCTTTTGGCCTCAGACTTTGTACCTCTGCTTGGGAAAAAAGGCTTAATAGCAATAGCCTCCAGTGGATGGCAACCCCCAACTCCTTTCAGAATCTTTGGGTGAGCATTAATAGCTCCAGAATGACATATTTGATGGCAGAAAAACTGCAAAGAAATCTGCCATAGATGGCTTTTGAACACAATACTGTGATCCATCAAAGTAGATTCCTGTGGCTTGACAGCAGTCACAAATGGAGATCTCAAGAAAAAGTTTGAATCTGAGGAGCCTAGTCCCTCAAGGAATCTCAGTTGGGCTGATTTTCAGAAGATGATCTGACAAGACCATCAGGGCGTAGGCATCTCTTATCTGATGCAGAGGGAGAATCTGAGCCTCTTCTTACTGCAAGAGTACCTTGGTTATAGGTATGTCCATCTAAAGGCCCTACAACAGAGGTCTTCTTAGGAGTAAAAAGATTACCTGAGAAGAACAATTCTCCATATGAATAGGATTCAGAAGAGCTGCAATAGACTCTCTAAAGCAGAGCTTTCCAAACTGTGTGTCGCCTAGACTGTGTGTCGCCTAGATACACAAAAGTGTGTCACCTGTGGGGCCAGATGTGTCGTGTCAAAACCCGGAAGCGCTGATGGTGCACCACTGGGCCATCAGCACTTCCGGGTTTTCCCGCGGTGACACACAAAAATCCGAAAGCGCCGCAGCCACGGCGGCGTGCAAAAACCTAAAGCGGCAGCAGCGCTTCCTGGTTTTTGTGCACTGCCACAATGGCGGCACTTCCGGGTTTTTGGAAAAAACGGCGGTTGGTGTGTCGCCGCGGGAAAACTTTGGAAAGCCCTGCTCTAAAGAGTCAACAGCAGTAGACTCTTTAGCAGAGTGCAGGGAATTCAGGCTTAAAGTCTTCCTCCAGGATAAGCTTGCTGGATGTTGAAGCAACACTTGATCTCCATTCCCAAGCTTCTCCTTGCTCCTGGCTTATTCATTTGACTCTTTTCTGGTTCAGGTTAGAACATGAAATCATAAGAGCCTCTAAAGAGTCCTGATGGGTTAGCCTAACAGCCCATATATTTTAGCATTCTATGTTGCCCAGCAGCCAACCAAAGGCATTCATGATTAGATCAGGCTGAATTCTGAGCCTTAACTTTTGCTTTGCTTTAGAATTTGGCTTCCTGGCTACACAAAGCAGAGATGAGGTTTGTTCAGAGGCTTATCCTGTAGCCTCCAGTGGATCCAGTTCAGTCTGGAATTCTGGGAGTTGTAGTCACTGTATATCAACAGGGCGCAAGATTAGGGAAATGGGAAAAGGAATACCATCCAGCAGGCTTTCTCAAACTGTAGATCATGGCAACCCACAGCAAATCATGAGCAAATCTGAGGATGTGTATAGATGTTACAACAGGGGTTGTGCAGGCAAAGCAAGGTTGCTGTCAGAACTCACTCACACTTTGTCTAGACAAAGTCCAAGCAAAGTCCATAGTAAATTCTGACAGGAATACAGGTTTGCATGCACTGGTGCCTTGGACGATCATAGCAACCTTGTTAGAAGCTTCTTTCAATGCACAGAGTCTAAATTTTCTATTGTTGCTACTATAAAGAGCAAGTATTGATCCAAAATAAATGTGGAATGAAAATGAAAGTGGCTGTCTCAAAAATAAAACCCAGGTTTTTGGGAATCATACTAAACTAAGCAAACTCCTCCTTCCCATTAAAAATACAGTGTTAAATTTGATCACTTTATTATTTCCAATGAGAAGATTATGTTTGATAAAGTTGCAAGTTTCTATCATTATTTTATTTCATATATAGATTAACATTTCATCATTTAAAACAGGGGTCCCCAACCTGTGGGCCACGGCCCACTAGTGGGCCACGGCCTGTTAGGAAGTGGGCCGCAGGGCTCCCGCCTGCAAACCCCACCCCCCCGGTACACACAATTGGCTCCCGCCTGCAAACCCCACCCGCCGGTGTGCGTGATGGGTTCCACCTGCAAACCCCGCCCCCCCTGGTCCGTGGAAAAATTGTCTTCCACGACCGGTCCTTGGTGCCAAAAAGGTTGTGGACCACTGATTTAAAGTAAGTGGTCCTTTTCTTTCTTGCCTGCCCTGAACCCCAGTGAAATAAATCTGTTTTATATGCAGTGGAGGAACACATACAAATTCATTACAGTACTACAAAGTTTGAGAAGATTCCTCTGTTTACATAAATGCATGTGGCAGTCACTTTGAAAAGTTCAGAGATAGGAGCTGTTCAAGATAGATAAATATGAATAGGAATCTGTATTGCCAGTCTGTAGAAACAGTCTACTGCTTACTGAAAGGAGAAGATGCGATAAGAAGACTCACTGCTTCCGATATAAATGATTTGGGGGGGGGGAAGTGAAAGATGGGGGAGGCCATATATTCTAAATTAGCACCTGAATATGTTTTAGAAATGACTACAAAAATGTCATTATTTCTTTTTTTGACAGTTATCCCTTATATTGAGATGGTATACACACACTTTAGTGGGCTTGCATTAGCCAAACAGCCTCTTGGTGAATCTGGATCTGGGGCAGCTTACACATTCCAAACAATTGTTCCATGATATCCAAAGCAACAAGGTGAGAAATATATTAGCAGTTTCTGGTTTCTGCCATTTCTCAAACTAATGAGAAAAATGTGAAGCAGGACAAAAGCCATTCTTTCCTACCTTGGGATCTGCTTAAAAGCTTCTTCCTAAAAAGTATGTTGCCAAATTTTCATCCTCGACAATTATAGAATTTAGAATATTGCTTAAAGGAAACTTTGTAGGCTACCCTGCAGAATCACTCAATATATTCTGGGGGAAAGTTGTCAATAAAGGATGTTGGGTCCAGTTATTACTATCTGAAGGCCTGAGAACATTCCCATTTCCAGATGTAAATCAAGGACAGTCCAACTGAATTCTAAATTCTAGCTACAAAAGGGAGGATTAGATGAAGCCACAGAGGATTGTCCATTAATTGGAGAGTTTTTATCATGGTACTCAGAATGCCTGAGAAATTGGCTCAATCCACATTTAGTTTTGTACAAATATACCTTGTACCTCCCCGGCTGGATTAACATTCCAAATTTGCACAATTTGGCAATGTGTGTTTTCCAATAAACTATATATATTACAACACACAGTTTGCATCCCACAAAGAATAGTTTGCACATTTTCACATAGTTTTATTATTATTTTTAATAACCCAGCAGATTAGTGCAGAAAGCAAGAGGAAGAAGGGGATTTTTGAAAAACACATGTGAAGCTTACATGGACTGAAAATCGGTTAGCGAAGGTTCTCAGCGAAGTTCCACACATTTCTACCTCAGCTGATATTTCCTGTCTAACCTATCTGAGAGTTATACCAAACAGATCCAACAGCAATTCATGAATAATATGAGGAAGTCGCATAGAAGGTCAGCAGAACAAAGAATTCCTTAGGGTATGCAGGAAAGGGCACGGTTGAAAAAGTTGCAGAAATCACATAAAAAGGCAATATTGGACAGCCTCAGCAAATTGTGTCGTGAACATTCAAAAGTATGAAAGTTCAACCTAAGATTTCAAAGTTGTGATGGGCCATTAAATATAGATGTCCTTATAGTATGTAGGATGGAAGTGTCCATTTCAATTTGTCCCAGATTTGATTCTCTTTTTTTTAAAAAAAAAAAATCTCAACTTTCTTTTTTCTCTTTCTGCATTTCTGGAGTTTCTCAAACGTCTGTGAACTTTAATCCTAGTTCTATAATTCTTCTGTCATCTCCTTAGATGCTACACTTACATCTAATTATTTCTTTCATCCATTTGGATGAAGTCCCAGTCTTGGAAATTAAATATATTTCTACAGCTTTAAATAATGCATTCCAATTATATCCACAGCAGGTGGCAGCACCCAACCAACCTTGCAGAACCCCACCAAAAGCAAAACGGGATTGCACCTGGTTAGTGCTTGGATGGGAGACCACTAGGAAATCCCTTGGTGAGGCTGGAAGTAATATATTACCAGAATAAATAATGGCAAACCATTTTTGCATTGCTGCCAAAAAAATCTACACGGACATCTCTGTATAACTTACCAGGAGTAGAATTAGACTCAAGGGAATCTGTGTCTTTTTTTATTGGAATCACAGAACCTAACTTTTTTTGTGTATAGACAATGCAAAATGTTCTCTGCTGGACACTCCCAGAATAACGGCAGACAAAAGCTTCAATCCCATCTTGGTCATCCCAGTTAGAACCAACTAAACCTATATTGCCCTAAGTACCTATCAGCCAGTTCCAAGGAAACTAGGGAAGATTTTGGAATTCGAATCATGTGAAGTCTCTCCTGATTTTAGAGATCCAAAGTACTTGGTTGTCTTTCTCAGATGAATTCTTCTCTGTGAAATTTTCAGTTGCACCTTGCTTATATTTTGCGCAAAGTGCAAATTCTGTGCAGGAGGCCACAGATTTCAGCTCTCTCTCATGTTCCCCACCCATCTGAACATGTTGATAAAACACTGCAGAAAGGAAGCACTCCTTGTAAATGTATGAATGAATGCTCTTTGTGAAGTGTGTTTCAGAAATATGCAATAGCCCATATGATCAGCATTAAAATACTGTGCATGAGAGAATTTTAATATATGTGTATGTATGTGTATAAACACACATACATGTATCGGCATACATACACACACATTATGTGCTTGTGCATTACATCAGTGTTTCTCTACTCCAGCCAACTGGCTGGGTAATTCTGGGAGTTGAAGTCCACACATCTTAAAGTTGCTGAGGTTGAGAAACACTGTGTTACATCACAACAATATTACCCTTTTCATGCAGATCTTTATTACAGAACACGGTATCAGTAAAATACTCATGGGGCTTAATTCAAAGGAACAAAATGTTGCAAGAACTGGTGCATCCAATTGTGAATTCAATTTTAGACCTTCCAGACAAAATGAGATCAGGTAGGTAGGACCGAATAAACATCAGGATAAAGAAATGGAAGAACAGAAAAATAAAGGAACCCAATGGGAGCAGAGATGTGTTTGCTGCAGATCTATTGGTTCCCTTGTCATGCCAACCAGGATCACATCCCAGGGCACACAGGCTGGGCCCAAATGTGCTACCAGCCTTACCAGATAGGGAGGAGTGGGTTTATTGCCAGGGTAATGCAGACCCAAACTTCTTCCATCATGGGGTAAGATCAGGAGTCCATGCTGTTGTCAAGTCCATATGTGGATGTATAGTCGAAGGCTTTCATGGCCGGAATCCGATGGTTGTTGTGGGTTTTCCGGGCTGTTTTAGGAACCAAAACTGCCAGAACACGGCCACACAGCCTGGAAAACCCACAACCACCACCATATGTGGATGTTCATAAGACTGCTAAGCTGTAACTGGGCTGAGCTGACACTATAGCATAGGCAAAACCTCATACAGAGAGGAAGACACAATGTGGGCAATTCAATCCCTACCTCTCTATGATTATAACTGACTGATGGAGCTAACTCCAAGAAAAACTGCCCAACTTTCCTTTATTGTCTACATGACTCTTGCTGGGATTCTACACAAATGGTTTCTGCAAGCTTTCTCTCTTCTAGTCAATGAATATGTAGTAACCCCCATTCTTTTCCAAAGAAAGCATGGTAAGTCCCATCTTAAACGTGCTTTCCACTCTTTTATTTATTCTGAGATGTTTGTGATGTAAAACCTGGCTCTCATGTAATCTCATGTAAGACGGCAATCCCAAGGCTGACATTACCTTCAAAGGATGTAAAGATATGCATGTACCATGTTTTCCGTATGGTGAAAATTTGTTCATCAATTACTTCCTACCTGGATATTCAGCCACTAGAGATGGCTCCAATGGCAGCTAAATTTAACCATTTAATCAAAGGATGATACCTATGGGGAGTGGATTGCCTTTTGTGGTAGAACAGTGTGTGAAATCCTTTTCAAGTATTGAACAGCTGTGTTGGAGGACTTTGCAAAGGATCTTTTGGTGTATCTTGTCCACCACTGAAGCACCGTTTAATGTAGTACAATGGAAGGATGTTTTTGTTAGAAATTTTCTTATAGTTGAATTTGCAGGGAAAAGATTTACAAAGCCTTTATAAGAAGTTTAAGAAGTTTCTTTTATATAGATTTTGGAACACCTTCAATGCTATTTTAGTCATTATTTGCAGTACTGCTTTTGCACAACTGGCTACTTTAAACAGCCAAGATATGTAGGATAGTAGTATAAACAACAAGTAAAGTGTGACTTTGGAAGGGATAATGTTGTTGTCAAGAAAATTAAATGGATGTGTCTATAAAATCACTAGGAGTCAAGCTTGACTCTAAGGTGATGTTACTTTTATTTTGAACTGTACTTTTCCAATTTGAAGCATATCTTAAGAGGTGAGATATAAATTGATTGTGGTGCAACAAGGTATTTCTCTTGCTGGGAGAAGCCATACTTATTGAATTTGGCTAGTGCAAATGGGGTAGAATTTCCTTTTGAGAGAATGTTTTCATAAATAGTTAAGAGTATGGATTTCTAAAAGTTGAATGTGTGAGAAAGGGAAATGAACACATTCATCCATCCCTAGCCTTTAATTAGCCTGGATGTACAAAGATCATGCAGACCACCAGTTATTTTATTTCAGCCATGTCTTCAAATAATAAGTTGTGTTGTTTGGGCCAGACAAATTGATTTTGTTTATATATTTATTTTCTATCCCACCTTTATTTTTTTTATAAATAAGGCGGCAAACATACCTAATACTCTTTCCTCCTCCTATTTTCCCCACAACAACCCTGTGAGGTGGGTTGGGCTGAGAGAGAGTGACTGGCCCAAGGTCACCCAGCCGGCTTTCATGCCTAAGGCAGGACTAGAACTCTCAGTCTCCTGGTTTGCCATTGGCTCCTTCCTAGTGCTGAGAGACAGGGACTGGACCAAGGTCACCCAGCCAGCTTTCATGCCTAAGGCAGGACTAGAACTCTCAGTCTCCTGGTTTGCCATTGGCTCCTTCCTAGGGCTGAGAGACAGGGACTGGCCCAAGGTCACCCAGCCGGCTTTCGTGCCTAAGGCAGGACTAGAACTCTCAGTCTCCTGGTTTGCCATTGGCTCCTTCCTAGGGCTGAGAGACAGGGACTGGCCCAAGGTCACCCAGCCAGCTTTCATGCCTTTTTGTTGTTTATTCGTTCAGTCGCTTCTGATTCTTCGTGACTTCATGGACCAGCCCACGCCAGAGCTTCCTGTTGGCCGTCGCCATCCCCAGCTCCCCCAAGGTAGAGTCCGTCACCTCCAGAATATCATCCATCCATCTTACCCTTGGTCAGCCCCTCTTCCTTTTGCCTTCCACTTTCCCTAGCATCAGCATCTTCTCCAGGGTATCCTGTCTCCTCATTATGTGGCCAAAGTACTTCAGTTTTGCCTTTAATATCCTTCCCTCAAGTGAGCAGTCTGGCTTTATTTCCTGGAGTATGGACTGGTTTGATCTTCTTGCAGTCCAAGGCACTCTCAGAATTCATGCCTAAGGCGGGACTAAAACTCACAGCCTCCTGGTTTCTACGCCGTTGCCTTAACCACTAGACCAAACTGATTTTAGCCTTTAGGTTCAGACTGCCCCAACTTTGCAAGCCTTTAGACAATCTTTAAAAAACTTGGCTTTTCCCCCAAGCTCTGAGATAGGTTGGTGGTATGCCCATTGGAAGCATACTGTTTATTTTGGGTCTGTTATGTGTTTCCTGCTGTTATGTGATGTCCTTTTTCTGATTATTTTGCTTGCTTTTTTGGCTTTGTACTGTTTTAATTCTACACCACCCAGAATCTTTTTTGAATTGGGGTGGCCTTATAAATTAATTGATTGACTGATTAAACAAACAAGCAAACAAACAAATAATATTGTAAACTGCCTGGAATCTTAGGAACTGAACTATAGAAATATATGTAATATTTTTTCCCCCGTTCAGTTGTGCCCGATTCTTGGAGACTACCTGGACAAGTCCCTGCAGTTTTCTTGGCAAGGTTTTTTCAGAAGTAGTTTGCCATTCCTTCCTTCCTAGGGCTGAGAGAAACTGACTGGCCCAAGGTCACCCAGCTAGCTTTGTGCCTAAGGTGGGACTAGAACGCTCAGTCTCCTGGTTTGCCATTGGCTCCTTCCTAGGGCTGAGAGACGGGGACTGGCCCAGGTTCACCCAGCTGGTTTTGTGCCTCAGACGGGACTAGAACTCACGGTCTCCCGGTTTCTAGCCCGGTGCCTTAAACACTACACCAAACTGGCTCTATGTAATAAATAGACAGAAGCAAAATGGGGAAAGCAGTTACTGATACCCCAAGTCAGAGGAAGAAAGGAAAGTATTAAAATTTGGGATTGCACATCATAGATAATGGGAAGGATTTCAGAACGTAACTCACAAGTGGCCTTACTGTTGCCCATATGCAAAGCTCTAAATTTTAGCATTGTATGTCACACACCCACAAAAATCCCTTTAGCAAAGAGTCATCATGCCACAGAACTGAAGCCTGACGCTCATTCTTGAGCCTAATCTTTTATCCAAAATAGAGATTTTGATAGTTTTCATACATTTGAACTTCATCATTTTACTTCTGTCTACACTGAAATAGAAGAAGTTCCTTTCCTGCCTCCAACATGTTGGTAAATCAATATGGATTTTATCAAAATAGCATGCTATTCTGTTGCAAACCATAGTTTGGTGATTGAGATGGCTGGGAGCTCATGTGCTTTTTCTTTTCTTCTTTGACTTTCCCGGTGATATTCATCCAGTACTAATTTGGTCTGACCTGTCTTAGTTTTTTGGCGGACTACCTGTACCTGCATCAAGAGAAGAAGTCTACCCCATTCATACACTAAGATAATGTAACTTTCAAGAGATGCTTTCCAGAACCAAGACATGCTTGAATCCCTGGCACGCATGACCTCTGAAACTGTTGTCAATCTTGGAAGGAGAAGTTCTCCAAGGCAGTTAACCACAGTGATTTCTTACCTTACCTTACACCTGCTATCTACAAAGTACATTTGCAGTTGACAAGGAATGTGTCTTAGGTCTGTCTGCTTCTCCTTGCTCTTCCAGAGCTTTCAATTGGATTCCTTTGGCTACCTCAACATCCTATCCTTGGGCGATTGAACCTCAAGCCACTCCAACTTTTCGGGGGGAAAAATATCCCTAGATCCTAATTTCCAACATAGCTTCAGTTTTGTATGGAGCTGACCCTGCATCTTTCCTGAGTGGTGAAGTGCTTGTAATCCTATGTTGTGTTATTCTTTCAGCTTGGAAGAGCGTTTCCTTTTAATGAAAGACACACATATACAGTACTGTATTGTTCTGAATATTTATCGGACATTTCCTTCTGCAAAAATAGCTCCTTTAAAAAAATTACTCTCCAAGTGTTTTTGAATTTCTTCTTCAGAAACTCTTTTGGGACCATTTCTTTGTTTATTTTATTGTTGTAATATTGTACAGGGTAATTTTCTCCTGATATCCATCTTTCTCCCACCTACAGTTACCCCTTTTTTTAAAAAAAGTGGCAGCAGTTCTTCCCAAATTTCTCTTCCCTTGGGTATTATGTGGAGAGAAGAGAGTCAGAGAGCCTGTAGTCTAATGATGAAGAAATGATTGTCCTGTGAAAGATCAACCACTTTCATGTATCTTTTGGCCAACTTGGAATAAAGACCAGTGTAAGAACACTGAACCCCATCCATCAGAATTGCACTGAAACCCCCTTTGAATAATAAAATTCAAGAGCAGTTTCTGTCCCATCAAATTGGACAAGGATAGTTGAAAAAAAATACAAATACAATTTTTCAGCACAGCACTATATGCATAATGTAATGCCGCTGCCTTAACTTTTCTTTTCCTCCTACCCCTGGGAAAATTCAGAGTTGAAATAGCTTTAATTGAAGACTCATTTCCACACCAAAGTTTTATCCTCTTTACTAGAGAGGGAAGATTGAGTCATTCTGCTATTGTGTTGGTTTGCTGTGATTTGTTGGTCAAGAGAAATTCTGGAGAAAGAAATAAAAACAAAACATCTTGGTGAGGGGGTGGGGGTGGAGAGTTACAGCTGAAGTTGGATACAATTGCCTGGGTTTCCTTGAATTGCCTAACTAAAGGGATTATATTAAATCAAAGCTACCCATCTTATGCTGGTGTTCCCCAAACACGCACAAGCTCTATTTTAGGGCCCAATTTGAAAGGTTTATATTGATTTATAAAGTCTACCTGGCAGGATTGTCACAAGGACTTTTTTTCCTGCAGGAATCTGCTTGAGGAATTTCAAACCCTTGTTAGCCAGATCTCACAACAGTCCCATACCTTGTAGCTTGGGATTTGTTTGTTGTTTATTCGTTCAGTCGCTTCTGACTCTTCGTGACTTCATGGACCAGCCCACGCCAGAGCTTCCTGTTGGCCATTGCCATCCCCAGCTCCCCCACGGTCGAGTCCGTCACCTCTAGAATATCATCCATCCATCTTGCCCTTGGTTGGCCCCTCTTCCTTTTGTGTTCCACTTTCCCCAGCATCAGCTTCAGTTTGAACATTCTGTAGTGTTTCCCTCTTTTGGTATGGGGATATAAGTTGATTTTTTCCAATCTGATGGCCATTCTTGTGTTTTCCAAATTTGCTGGCATATGGCATGCATCACCTTGACAGCATCATCTTGCAAGATTTTAAACAGTTCAGCTGGGATACCGTTGTCTCCTGCTGCCTTGTTATTAGCAATGCTTCTTAAGGCCCATTCAACCTCACTCTTCAGGATGTCTGGCTCTAACTCACTGACCACACCATCAAATCTATCCCCGATATTATATATATCCCTGATATATCTTGGGATACAGAGAAAAAAAAATCTCAAAAAAACTTGGGGTCCCTTTCCATGGCTCCACTGATGTGTGTTGGCTTACTTCAGGCCAGATTTAAAAAATGCAACTCTATTTTTAAAATAAGCTCTCACTACCACTGGGTAAATGTGTCACGCTAACACAGCATTTGGCACCGTCACCTGTCCTCATTCATAAGTCAGTTCCCTCCCATTTTTATATGAATCTTTAAATTCACCAAAGCATTTCATTGCGGTTCACATGAACACATTTTTCTCACAAATATTGCCTTTTATTTATTAGATATGTAGAGATCCAGAATTGAAGGACAAATCTGTGATTTGGAGCAGTCATGGGTACATGTGTAGCTCATGGCAGTAAGACCTTAAAGCAGCTTCGCCTTTTTTCTGAGATTGCCTTGTGACTCTGGAAAAAAAGGTTTGGTTTCAGGTATTCCCAACTGGTGCTGCGAGCATATCTATCCTCCTCCTAATCCCATTTTCAAATCTCCAAATCTAGATCCCTACATCGCTCACCCTGTTATTTATCTATTGGTTGCATTTATAGCCTGCCTTTTTTGAAACCTCAAGATGGTTTTCATGGTGTCTCCCTTAATTTGATCACTCCACCATCAGCCTTGTGATTTACGTTGGGCTGAGAGAGAATCACTGGCCACAAGTCGTTCAGTGAGTTCCCACAGCCGATGGCAGACTAGGATCGGAGCCTTCCTGATCTAGTTCCACCACCTTAACCAATAGGCACATTTTGGTGTCCTTTTGGTGCTACAATTTAAGCCTGTGAAGTAGGCTTTTCTGCATATTTTCCGGGCCAGGATCTGAATAAAGACGTTTGTAGAAGAGTGAAATGGTAGAGTTACTTCTTTCTAATCTCAGTTTTTGTACATAAAATCTCAATCAAATCCCAAATGTCAACACTGGATCCCAGGAATATGCGCCTTTTAAGTTGTGGCCCTTTTTACTCCATGAAAAGTGGAGTGAAAATTCTTGGGTTTCACCAATTCTCCGTTTTGCATGAATGCACCCATGTTTGTCCACCTTATACAGGTGGCTGAAGGATTCAATGGGCGGGAGGGTTTTTTGAGTGTTTTGAAATTATTAAACTAAATCTGGTGGTGCCGTAACAAAATTGCACCAAATCAAAATCCGACAATTTGAACAGAAAGGAAACAAATGGCACAGTTCATTTTGAACTTCCAAAGAAAATGCAGCTCTTTTGCATTGCCTTAGAACAAGACAGTCTGTTTCTTGAAAAGCACATTTAACAGCAAGCTACAAATCTCTCTGACGACAGAACAATTGTCATATGTTCTGTTCTCTTTGTCTCCAACGATAGCATCTATGGTACTGTTAAGAGATAGGAAATGTGTGTCTATCAGTACACCTGTCTGAAAAGTAACAATACCCTCCAGGTTCAGAGACTCATTTTGCAGTGTTTTATTAATATAATGAATGAATGCCCAACAGTCTGCTAAGAAAACAATTGGAACTGTGGAATTTAAACACTATTATTAACATTGAAAAAGAACCAAGAGCCAGTAGCAGTACTTCATTAAAAGGCCCCATAGTTATACATGCACGCAAATACATTTACATATTCACTCGTGTATGTGCGCACTCACATGCAAAGAAGTAAATGCTGTTTGAACAAATGGAACACAGTCCATGCAAACTCACGATTTGCAGATCATTTAACTGTATTGTGAGAGTTTGAGAGGGCTAATGCTGACACTGTTAACTGCTGAAAACAGCTCGTTGAATTCACCTAGATAAAAATATCAGTGACGTAGGAGTATCCCATTGATTATTATATCTGTTGACAGAAGGAAATGCATTTTGATTGGGACAGTTTTCTTCTGTGACAAGAAAACTAGTTGTTCTGCAAGCAAAATTTTATGAAGGTATGTGCACATTTCCTCGGGAAAAAATGAATAAAGACAGTTTGGTGTAGTGGTTAGGGCATCAGGCTATAAACCAGGAGTCCATGAATTCTAGTCCCAACTTAATCATGAAGCCAGCTGGGTGACCTTGGGCCAGTCACTTTCTCTCAGCCCTAGGAAAGAGGCAATGGCAAACCACTTCTGAACATTTTGCCAAGAAAACTGCCGGCCCTAGTCCAGGCAGTCACCACGAATCAGCAATGATTGAAAGGCCCACACACAATCATTAAAATGTACAGTTTTTGTCGAGATACCATTTTCAAGCGGCTTATTTCAAAGAGTCAAAGTCAGTCATTAAGAAAGAGGCTTCTATTTCCCAAGAACAAAATTAGTTTTCCAGGTCATAAATATAATGGTGAACCTATCCACATGTGGTAGATAGGCACCCACAGATTGGTTTTATGAAAAATTCCATGTTGCTCCACGAACAGAACTTGTGTTCTTTCATCCATAAGGCCAAGAACAAGAACATCGTGTCCTAGTGGCAAAAACTGGTTGTGTAAAATATATTTTCTGGGTGGGGAGAATGAAAGGGTAAAATGCAAAGGTAAGTTGGATGTCATCAGTATAAATCGTGCCTAATCTCTTCTACTTGTCCCACATCTCTATATCTATTTGTAGAGTCAGGTGTTGGATTTTTTCTTAGCTATAAGTACACAGAGAGGGTAAGGGGATCAGATATTTCATGAAAAATATAGATTTTCATAAAAGCTTTTGTAATGTCAGTATAAGACAATCCCTCCCCCTTCCACGCAAATGCATAACACACAACTCACAAGATTAACTAGAGAAAATGTAGGCTACTCATTTTGAAACCCCTGCCACTATTGACTATAAGTAATCTGTCTTTAGCATGCTGTAATAACACCTTCCAAGCACTAGTTCTAATGTATGAGGTGTATGGAATGTTTATGAACATTCCAATTATGAGGATTTTAAGCACATGCAAAGTGAATGAATGGCATGTGGACTGCACATGGAAAAGGATACACCAGGGAAAGCATTAGCCAGCACCATCAAAAAGTTTAACAACTCTTGAATTGCATGCATGCATGCATGCATGCATGAATGAATATGTATGTATGTATGTATGTATGTATGTATGTATGTATGTATGTAAGTAAGTAAGTAAGTAAGTAAGTAAGTAAGTAAGTAAGTAATGTGAATAATGTGTTTGAGCAGCCTATATATCACAGTATTGGGAAGTATTTGAGAGTGATAAGGACGAACAAATATAATGGAGATTAGGGAAAGTGGAAGAATTAATTATGTTCCAATTTAGGTGAACCTATGCAATTTATTACCCAAAGGGCAATAGGCTGGAGTAGGCTGAAATATATGTGACTGTGAAGTGAATTTCCCTTTGATTTTTGTGCACAGCTACTGAGTATTTTCTAAGACATGCTCAACTTGTAAATGAAGTCGAGCTCAAGCATGCAGGTCATGCTTAATTTCAAGTTACTCTTTGTATAAAACATTCATTGGCTTTCCGCTCCCTGTTGCGTTCAAGAGATTAAAAACTTTGGGGGGAAAATAACAGTCTAGTATTTGTAGACAGTTGCTAGCTTAACGCAGTATCTTCCCTTGTACAACTTTTGAACTCCTAGCAATCCTAAAGGTAGTTAGCAGATTCCCCCCCCCCAAGTGCTGAAAACCAAATATAAAATCCTTATGGAGGAAATGCCCCTTTTACAACAAATTTAAAGATAGTTCAGTTGAGCATTAAGAGACCTTCTTTAAAGCATATATTCACGGGCTGAAGTATTCAAGCGTTCCACCATCAGAAAACTTGGAAATAAAATTCCAGCTATACCTGCAGAACGTATTTCTATTCCTATAATCAAGCATATCAAGTCTGGCAAGGGATGATTTTGCATTGATGTTGTATCTGTACCTACACAACACGAGTTCAGAGAGATTGAGAGTTAGCAAAGCCCTTGCTTGGTCCATCTAAATATGGTTCCCACTTCTTCTGCTTATGGTGTCAACAAACCATAATCCAGTCACTGGATTTCTTTTTTCACTTCCACGAGATGAGTATAGGTAGTCCTCGCTTAACAACCATTTGTTTAGTGATGGTTTGGACTTACAATGGTGCTGAAAAAACCAACTTACAACTGGTCCTCACACTTACAACCGTCGCAGCATCCCTGCGGTCACATGATCACGGTTTGGGCTCTTGGGAACCGGTTTGCATTTATGACCATTGCAGCATCCTGTGGTCATGTGATCGCCATTTTCTACCTTCCCGGCTGGCTTCTGGAAAGCAAAATCAATGGGGTACCATGTGATTCACTCAAACCACGTGGTTGTTAACACCCACAGTGATTCGCTTAATGACTGCCGCAAAAAAGGTCGTAAAATTGGGCCAGATTCACTCAATGACCATTTCACTTAGCAACTGAAATTCTGGTCCCAATTGTGGTCATTAAGCGAGGACTACCTGTACATCATTTCAATATGTTGGCAGAGCACAAAGAGAAGTGCTTGGGCCATTTTATTTGCCTCTGCTTCTGTAACATTGGCAGATATATCAGATAGGTGATCAGATAGACTTTGTGTCTCCATAACCAAGTACCCTGCATTGGATAAGACCTGGTGGCTGAAGTTTTAAAATCAGATTGTGGTAGGCCTGGAGGAATTTAGCTTCAAGACAAACCTTCTGGGAAGTAATCGGCATACCCTGGAGTAAATCCTTGCTTGCAAATAGCTTCTTTGTCAGGAAATTTTTGATGGCTCACAGCTAGGTGGGTGAGACCACCAATATACCAGTCTATTGCTGAAATAATAAGTGGCATTAGCTTGTTGTTGTTGTTCAGTTGTTTAGTCGTGTCCGACTGTTCGTGACCTCATGGACCATAGCACGCCAGGCCTTCCTGTCCTCCACTGTCTCCCGGAGTTTGCTCAAGTTCATGTTCATCACATCGGTGATGCTATCTAACCATCTCATCCTCTGCCGTCCCCTTCTCCTTTTGCCTTCAGTCTTTCCCAGCATCAGGGTCTTTTCCAGTGAGTCTTCTCTTCGCATTAGGTGGCATTAGCTCAGCTGCAGCTGAATGGGTGGTTTTCTCTTCGTTGAACCCTTGTGCCTGATGCCCTTTACTACTTATACTACACATCTTTGCTCACAGATTTGCCTGTTTTCTGTCCTTCTCTGGTTGTTAATCTTCAGGCTGCTTTTTAGAATTTTTTTCTGTGTTTACTGGACTAGGAATTTTCTAGGAACGTGACACATCTTTATGATGAAACACACAGGGAGAGATGATTCCTGAAATGCCAAAGGAATATTCATTGTATAATATTAAAACCCCAGTTCCCTCATAAAGGGCATAGAAAACTCTTCCGTTTCTTTGATTGTATTAGATATATTTCAAATGTTTCTTAAGTGCTTGAGATTCACCTCTCTGTTTATCTTTGACATCTTTATGGTGAATAAGGAAACACTAGCTAGCTCTGGAGGGCCTTGGGATTCTATGGGAGAGGAAATGACCATCTTTGATGTTTATCAGGATCATGCAGCTGGAGCTATAGTGATTGGCAGGGGGCCGAAGAAAGACTTCTTCAGCACCTAAAGATGTTACTTGAGGGCTTGAGGTCTGATGGCCCATTGGCTGTAGTGTGTCTTCATGAGCTGTAATCTTAGTTGTGTTACACAGCGCGAATGGTTATTTCAACAAATCTCTGACGTATACTTCTACACATGGCTATAGTAAATCCAGTTCTTGCATCTTCATTTCTGATGGGTTTGTAGAATCATGTGTTATTTCATTGACCCTCCCGATGTTGATGAATTATAGCTGTCACAATCCTTCATCATTGGCCATATTAACTGGAGTTGCTGAGAATGACTGTGTTACAGACAAACCCAACCGATTTGTGATGTAAAGAATTGCCCAAAAGTTCTATATTTTTTTTAAAAAAAAGCTATCTATGTGAAGCAGTCTAACTTGGCCTCTGCCTCCTATATGCTAACTCCATCTATATTGTGAATTGATATTCTCCAGACACAATACTCATGTGGTGTCTTAGCAGACTGGAATAGATTCCAGTACTTTGAATTTGTTCTGTAACAAATGAACAGTTAATATCAAAGCAACTTTTGTTTACATCCTTTCTTGAAAAAAATCAATCATACATTATCTTCCATTTTTCATTTCAGTGAATGATCCCAGGTTATGAAGATTGATAATATCCATGTTTGAACTTCAATCTGTTTTGTGTATGTGTAAAAAAAGTTTGTTCCTTCTTTTTGAGCATACACTAATGAATGCTGCTAATCACATTGTAACGATTATTAATTTTGTAGGTATATACTTTTCAGGAATTCACAACCATCAGCATTCTCATACAGACTCTCACCGAATTTTGGACAACCACTGTAATGCATATACTATCTCTAAATGTGAAAAATGGGAGAAATTCTTCATGGGCTTTATAGACTTTCTAGTAAATGTTAACAATTATCAGTCAAAAAGATTGTCTGCATTCTCTGGGGGAATGTTGACAATCTCCTG
>JALMGJ010000015.1:15195000-15327500 GCA_023362775.1 Charina bottae
AGTTCCTGCTGAACAACAATAAGAAATATTGGCATTGTTTTTAATTTTAGGAACTTGTCTCTTTTATCAAGCAAGGTGACACAATTTTTAAAATTTTGTCAAAAATTTTGTCAAAAATTGTCAAAATTAGAAAGCCAGCTATATGCTTATGTTTTGCAAAACTTGCTTATTCATAAACACTTAGAAAACAAAAAAATGTAACAGGACAATATTTGCTATATAGTTCTAGTTCCAGGTAAAGCTGAAAGGTAAGATTAATTATTATTATTATTATTATTATTATTATTATTATTAATCAAATTTATCACCGCCCATCTCTACCACGGTAGACTCTGGGCGGTTTACAAATGTTAAAATTAAAGTTAAAAATCAATAATCATTAAAATACAATAAACAGTACAATAAATAAGAATATAAAAATCCAGAGGATGGTAGGATCTTAAAAGGAGGTCATTATTAAACTAACCACCCCCAGGAGGAACTATCTCTAATTGCTAAAGGAACTTTAAAGAGAACTTATTCTCCCCTGCGTTTCCTCTTTTGAGTATTTTATCCTGTGGTAAGGGAAGATTATACTTCTCTTTTACCTACTTTTCTTGAGTTTGAGGATAAATCTCTTGATCAATTTGATAGCAGTGAATTGTAATAAGCAGCAATCTTTATTTGGTCAGTCAGTGTAAAACACCATTGAGTTTTGTGAGCATATTTAGCCATATTTGGAGTGGATTATTGAATCTGCTCAGTTCAAACGTTGCCCCAAATAATACAGTATTGAAAAGATTGCAGAATGTGGACAAACCTGCACAAGACTTCCCCCATTCAGACTTCTTCATCCTAACAGTAGACCTATTGAAATCCCTGGTTTAAATTAATCAGCACTATGGTGTCTCAGCAGTAAGATGCCAGGCTTGTCGATTGGAAGATCGCGAGTTCGGAGGTTCGAATCCCTAGCCCTGCGTGACGGAGTGAGCTCCCGCACTTGCCCCAGCTCTTGCCAACCTAGCAATTCGAAAGCATGCAAGTGCAAGTAGATGAATAGGTACCACTTTGGTGGGAAGGTAACAGCGTTCCACATGCGTCATGCCGGCCACATGACCGCGGAAGCGTCTTTGGACAACACTGGCTCTTCGGCTAACAAACGGAGATGAGCACCGGCCCCTAGAGTCGGATATGACTGCACAAATGTGCGGGGGGAACCTTTACCTTTACCTATCTGAAGTCCATTGATTGAGGGGGTCTTCCATAAGCATGGCTAAGTCTGGATCCACCCCAAATGAACTCTTGAAGAACACTGTTTTCATAAAAGAGTTTTCCCCTTGGTCACCCACAGGAGGAAATATCTCTTCCAAAAGATGGTTTCTCTCCTTATTGTGCCTATTTTGGCATAAGTGTGCCCCATCCGTTGGAAAACAAAAGATGTATGCTTCTATTTTTACATCTTTTTAAAAAATCCATATTCAAGCACATGCAGATTTAATTGGCTAATTAATGAAGCAGCGCAATCTTTTACATGCCTACTCAAAAGTGTGTCCCACTGATTTTGAGTGCTCATATCCAGTTAAGAAGGTACAGGAGCAACTCTTAAGCCAACACTTCTAGTAATTATGCTTCCAAAAAATCTGGAAGGCACCAAATTGTGTCCAGTATTTAGGACTGCAGTGTAAACTTCATGTGGCAGCCCTGATACTTGCTTAATTTACAGTGCTTAAATATTCTAGATTGTGTCCAAGTGAGATGGAATCCTGCCTGCTAGCTTTACAGTCTTAATCTGGGCAGACAATAAGGAAGGGGGAAGAAGTGACATACAGAACAGGAAATCAATTTTCTTACTTCAGGAGAAGATGGGTTGTCTGCAACAGCCTAGTTGAAACAGGAAGCAACAATTCAAAGTGAAGGTTGTCCCTTTAAACACTTCATGACTGGGGGCCTGGATACCTTTCTAGTTTGAATCTGCCCAATCAATGGGATTGGGAAGACGGGCTCACTGAAGATTTCTTTTCTGAGGGGATGCCTTCTAGGGGGACTTTGGGGGTAAGCTTTCTTTGGAACAGCATAGCCCAGAATATCGAATCTTTCTCCACCTTATTGGGCTTCCAAAGGAAGAAAAAATCTGGCTCTTTAGGAAAGCATTTGGGGGTGTGCAAGTTTAGCCTACCTCCGTGGGATGGTGGTGTCATGGTTTCTGGGGTGCTTATGTGTTGGATTAAAAAAGAACTTTCAACCCTTGTGGTGGCCTTCTGTAAGCCAATTGGAGCCTATGGGAGTTTAGAGGCACAGAAGCCTTGGTAAATAGATAAAATAAATGAATTAACAGAAGAATAGTTTCCCCCTAGTAGAGAATGGGAAAACTAAGATTTAAGTGGAGCAATCACCATAATTTGGAGAGTATATATGGAACCTGGCAGCACAAATTTCAGGTTGCGGGGCTGCAATGGTCCTCCTCCCCGATTCAACTCTTGGGTGTAGTTCCCAAAAGGTGCCATTTAATTTTATTAATTTTAATGTGATAAGGAAGGAAAATAATTAAGCACACCTGCAGTACTAGTAATTGTATTTAATTAAACAATATTTAAAATATCAATTTAATTTAAAAGAAATAGAAACGGGGGGGTTCCTCTAATTTTTTTTGAAGTGCCTCTCAAAGGCCAGGGGCTTGGTCTAGGGAAAACTGCACACTCAGATTGTAGGTGGAGAAAATAGAGAGAGTGAAAGGCTGGGGGAACAAAAAAATGCCATATATGGAAAGTTAAGATGTTATGTGTGGGAGAAGGACTAAAAAGAAGCAGAGAAAGACATGCCAATGAGAAGGGCTTGAGATAATGATTATTCAATATTTCAACCTTCCATTTTCACCAATCTGAGAATCAAAGGTGGTCATATCCAATGGAATATCTACCTGGCCCTGGGAATGGGGACTATGTGAGTGAACCATTAAGGCAGGAGTTTCAGAAACGATTACTCAGTCCTGGGAAAGAAGAACATGTGAGAAAGAAACTCAAACTAACCCTCCCTTGATTTTGTTTGGTATAAGATGGAGCAGAGAGAAACTCTGATGGGCTTTCAAGATACTGTTACAATACCCTACAACATGAAAGAGCATTCCTGGAACCCCTGCCGTGCCACTTCTTGACCGTGCCTATCTCAAAGGGCTGACATCCGATCTGCTCGCTTTTCAGATACTTTGTGGGCAAGTGAGTGTAAAAGAGAGGAGGGATATATAGAACTGGAAACGTTCCACTTTTTGACAAAGGTTGTACAATTCTCCCACTAGGAAAGGTAGTTCAAAGAGAAATTTTACTGTTCTTCCCCCCCCCTCCTCCAAGTTTCCTACAGCGTAGTATCCAAGCCATGCTTTATAGGTGACTGCCTTCATCAGCAGCACTCTAAGTGTGCCTTTACAAGTATCCTGAACGCTGTTTGAGTATGGAAATTACCGACAAAAGAAATTAAGAGCAGGAACCCCATGATTAGACTAATGCATTGATCAAGTCAATTCTTCTCTGTTTCACTGCCAACACACTACATATAAAAGCATCATTAAAGAAACTTTGCTGTCTCTCTGACTAATGGTCTACAATTTGAGCGAGCCCCGATGACTGACAGGCTTTGCCAAGACAGACGATGTTGTCTGAAAAAGCCACATCACATCACTGCGAGCTTTAAGCAAAGCATAAATTATAGATACGTGTCTGTTTCTTTGATGATGTGAGACCAGTAGGTGTATCCCACTCCTACCACACAAAAGAACTTTCCTTTCAGGAAGATTTTTACATTGTCACATCACATTCTGAAAAACAACGGTGAAAACCTAAACGTTTCCTCTTTCCGAAACAAGCAAAAGCAAAGGGCCAATGCAAAGCCTGCTTTAAAATTTTTCTTCTTCCTGTCGCATGGCTTCTTGTCTTCCTTTGCCCCCTTTGGAATTAATTAAACATAAAATGAGTGCTAAATTTCAAAGTTCAGGACAGCAAGGATGAAGGCTTAGAGGTTCTTTTTTTGGGGGGGGGGCGTGTATTATCTATTTGACACTACTTGTGGCTTGGTATGGTAGGTAGAGCAACTAAAATGGAATATTTCAAGCATTATACCCACTCTAGGCTCTATACCCACCTAAGTCCAAGAGGTTTGGAAAAGTAGACTTTTAAATTATTTTAAGGGATCTTGTTTTGCTCTGTAAATGTTTTGGAAGGAAGGCAGTTTGATTTCCTACTTCTCCTGAAAAAGAATACTCATGCCCTACAGTCTCAAGAGTCTATGCACAATTCATCAGAATATGGACCCATTCTATGTTTAGTTTTCAATGGAAGGTATGGCAGAAATTTTTCCCTCTCAGGGGTCCCCAACCTTTTTGGCACCAGGGACCGGTTTCAAAGGATGATTTTTCCGTGGACCGGGGGGGCGGGGGTTGCAGGATTTCCGTGGACCAGGGGGCGGGGTTTCTGGGATTTCTGCAGACTGGGGGGTGGGGTTGCGGGTGGGAGCCAATCGTGTGCACTGGGGGGTGGGGTTTGTGGGCGGGATCCAATCGTGCAGAAGGGGGCAGGGTTTGCGGGCGGGAGACCCGCGGCCCAGTTCCTAACAGGCCGCGGCCCACTAGTGGGCCACGGCCCACAGGTTGGGGACCCCTGCTCTATATAATGATGCCACTTAATATTTGCAGTCCAAAATACTGTGGAAAGTAGTTACACAGACATGCATACAGAAAAGCGGTGGTCTCATTTTTTTCACCAAGCTGTATTTCAGTGCAAAATCATTTCTATACTCCCTTCCTTGGAATGGATCTCTGAATATCTCTTGGCCAAGCTGTAAAGTCTATGTGTGTGCCCAAACAAAAGAAACATTCATTTTTAAATATATCTAAGTGTTATTAGGAGTTCTTGCCCTATCATCAAGATAATGTTTCAAAAGCTTTCACAATATCTTAATGATCTCTCTGGTCTCTCTTTCTCTCTCTTCCTCTTTTAAGTATTTTGCTAATGGGCAGGATTTAAAAAAAAAAAGCAGAAGAGAACATGGAGCTACATGCAGCTGCCTTTTCTAAAAAGACTTGTCCAGTATCACTCCTTTAAGAGAGGAGACATGTTCTTTGTCTCTGAAGGGTTGGAGAACTAAGCTGACATAATTCTGCTCCAGTCATTCTAGTGATGTAACATAGATGGTCCATATTCCCTCTGGACAATGGCCTCTGTAACTGTGCTATCACTCACTTAACTTCACCTTATCGTTAAATAACTTTAACCAAAAGGGACTTGTTCATGTTGCCACCTCTTGAGTGAGCTGAATTATTTATGTACATCTTCACATGCACTTGTTAACTCTCTCCTTGATTGTGTGCAACTGTGCGTTTGGCTCATCTATCAGTAGAAATTTCAGTCCCAACAAAAAGATGACAGCATTTAAAGACACATACCCCTCCCATACATACACACTGCAGATTACTATCAGTGGACACCCATCTGATCAACCATGATATGCGAGGCCAACATATTCCCCAGTAGCACTGCAATTGTCTCAAAACTTTCAGCAATTAATAGCAAGATAAAGCATTGTTCTTTTCATAATTTCTACAGTGTTGTTCCACACACCATCCCTTTCTTTTTTTTTTCTATATTTTCTTTGTTTATTATTTCTTTTTTTTTCTATTTTTTTTTGTGTGTGTAAAAAATACTTTATTATATAAAATTTACATATAACATATAACATACAACATATAACTTACATACACCTTGAAACAATTAAACAGGGTGCGGGGAAAAGAAGGAAAGGTGTTCATAAATTCCTAACAATTCAGTGAATTCTGTTCAGATTTACTGCATGAAGTGCTTAGGGCTATCTTGGTTGAAGATGTTATTGTTGTCTTTGTTAAAGGGTTAGCGGTAGAAAAGACAGACATTGTAACTATGTACACCACAATCTATTAATGCAGTCAAGGTATTGTAGTAATAAACAATAATGAAAACAGTCTTTAAAATGAGTTGGGATCATGCTTTCCAGTGAATTTGTCCCAGGAGTAGAACTTAAATGTAGTAGTAACAATTAAAAATATAGTCCTCTTTGGTTGCAAGTTTGCTAAAGAATGATCCTAATAAAGTTTTCAAGCAGTATGTAGAGTGTTTGGTTATACTTGGAAAGCTGTACTTTCTGCAATTTCAATATACAATGACTTTCTAAAAAGGATGATATGTGTGAACAATACTTATCCACAGGGCATCGTTTTGGCTTTAAGACACAGAAACTAAGTTGACAAATATCAAATCAGGCCAGAATTCAAGAGTAAACACTCCCCATATCCAGCAAAACATTGGCCATATAATCCTTTGTTCCTTTGATATAAAATTACAATTATCGGCCCAGAGATTCTTTCTGTTGCATAATTGAAAAAGAAAATCGTCTTTTTCTTCCTTTGTCTCAGGAAATCTGTATAAAGATTTGCTACATCTTGAAGCACAGGAATGAAAAACAATGCTAAGTTGATAGCACACAGATGATAAAAGGAGAAGAGCTTTTAGCGGCAGTGTTTTACTAAATTTTATTTTATTTTTAAGGATTTCTATAGTAGATATTTAAGTACAGATCAATCTTTAGATCTGATAACCTAAACTAAATGGTGTGAAAGCATTAGGTTGGAAAATTGGACTGAAAATAGAGGCCAAAGAAAATGGGAAATAAAAACAATACTGACACATTATTAAGCACTGATGAATACATTTGGAAAAACCATATAAATAATTTGTGTTTAAGATGTTGCATTAGGGCAATGTTTCCCCATTTGGGCAACTTTGAGATGTGTGAACTTCAAGTCCCAGAATTCTTAGCAATGGCTAAGCTGGCTGGAGACTTATGGGAGTTGACGTCTACACATTTTAAAATTGCCCAGGTTGGGAAACACTGCATTAGACTAATAGCATGAAGAACATGAACAAACATCAGAAACCACTATACTGTGTACCAGAGATATTAACCCATCAAATGGGACTCATCAAAGGGACTTTTAATAAGGCTTTTTACAAATAGGAGTAGTACAATCAAACCACCAGCATTGTATTATATACAGGTATATAGTATACTGAAACCCAGAGAGAAGACAGTGCAATGGAAGATGAAACATTCACATTTGACAATGTGAGTGCTAGACCCCACATGCTTCTCTTATGAGACTTGCACCCAAATTTGCTTTTCCTTCTTTTTTTAAAAAAAATCTAAAAGCACTTCCTTTTCCATTCAATGAGAACAGTAAAAAAGGAAGCAGAAGACATTTTGGGGATTGTATTAACAACCCTAATAATAATAAGAGGACAGGACAGTCCTTGTTCAGGACAGTTAGCCAACCACCAGCTGCATAGGTTTCTGGTGTAAATTGACACAGCTTAAGTACCACTTCACCATAGTTATTCTTGAAGATAAGAATGCCTCTTCTCTGCAGGTGTGAGCAGTTCCCATTAAGAAATTGTTTTATGGAATTGTTTTCCAGCTCTATGGAAAACATAGGGCCTGAAGAACTGGCCCTACAATCAGGAACAGCAGAACTGGCCCTACAATCAGGAACAGTGAGCCTGTCCCTTTAAAATGCAGATTTAGGATGTCATGAAAGAGCAGAAAAATGTTATATATTTGGTTTATTGGATACACCAAGATGGGTTTATTGAATAAATCATGGTTCAATTAACTATGGTGAGTCTGCCATTTTTATATAAGTAATAAAAAGAAAAAGTGAAACAAAAAAGAATTGCTTGGAACTAAATAATCTCCTGAAAATTTGAGCAAACTGCTTGCTCTTCTATCACAAGAAGACTAGTTCAAACAGTGACTAAGAATCTACATTAGTAATCTACTTCAATAGTTTTTAATGCTAATATCCATATGTTTAAGGGGCACCAACAAAGAGAAAGTGTGTCTTAAATTTCAGTGAAGGTAAGATGCTGGTAGGATCATGAGTGTTTGTCATAGATTACATTATATCTACTTTTTCCACGTTGGAGCTAAACACATAGGAAAATATGGAAATATAGAAGTTATAAAATCGGAATAGGAAGTAGGAAAGGATGATATGTGCTAGGGGAAAATACCAGAAGGCTAAGAGAAATAAGTTAACATGAGAAATGAGAGTCCATTGACCATAGTGCAGAGCTTTCCAAACTGTGTGTCGGGACATGTTAGTGTGTCGGCTGCAGTGTCTGGGTGTGTCGCGGCTGCTGCTGCCTCCGAGCCCTGCCAGGATTCCGCGCAGGTCCTAGTGCCTGCCTTGTGCCCTGCTGTAAGAGTGTGTCGCAAAATGATGCATGTCTAAAAAGTGTGTCACCAACATGAAAAGTTTGGAAAGCTCTGCCATAGTGTCTAAGCTACTGTGGAGATAGAACACTTTCCTTTGAAAAAGAACAGGGTATCAGATGCAATAGAGTCCATTTTAAGCCTAACCTCCTTTGACTGAGATTGTCTGCTCCTGATGCATGAAGCTAAGCTAGGATTGGTTGGATACCATACTTTGCACCGAAGCAGACTGAAGAATTTAATGAGCAATTTTAAATAGAATTTCTTGAGCCAGCTGAGTTCTAAATGATCCGTAAGGTTCATGGGTTGAAAATGAGAGAAGCAACAAAAGAAAGGTTCCCTTGCATGAATGATTAACCTATAGGTTCCCAAATATTGAACAAATCTTTGGGGTCTTGTGACCCTGATTTTTCAGAAATTATATGGAATGATTAGTATCAGACTTTGTCACTGGGGCAGTGACAAAAAGTCAACATCCTGAGCACAAATCTCTCACTAGAATGTGGGAACTATACATAAATCATTCATGTGCATATACTTTTAATTATTTCTCCAACTTCTAACAATACCAGTGATTTTGTACATTTCAAAATACATTGGAATTGTTTTTCTGATAAATCTCTAAGTATGTAGTGCGGTCTTAATCCCTACCAATCTCTCCCAAAAATTTCCCATGCCATGAATCCTAATAAGTCAATAAGCCACCAAATTAAACATGAAAAACTTTCTCCTCCTCTTCTACTTTGGTCAGTTGAATTGATCCCAGTGGATTGTCTTACTGCTGGGAAGCCTTAGTAAGACCACCGATCTAAACATCTGGAGATACTTGGCTCCCTCCTTACTAGCTGTGATAAAAGCTTTGAAAAGGGACCATTCTTTTCTATCCCTAGGGAGAATGCCTTAACCTCCTTCTCGAACTGGTTCATAATTCTGCTTCATTATATTTCTCTCCATATTCTTTCCAAAGGGAACATTTTGGTGTTTCCCAGCTATCACATGACTCCAACTGATGGCTGATTATTCCTCATCATGTTAATAGTCCAGAATGATCTGTTGATATTTCACAAAGAGAGAATGAAGGATGGGATAAATCTCATGGGAGTTCTCTTCAGTGTTTTGAAGGAGGTAATCATCAGGGCTTGGAGATGGTGACATGATTCTAGTTGAAAGGAAGAAGCAGACACAGAGGTATGGGTAATTGAGAAAGCAAATGCATATTTTTAGTATGTGTGTAACAGTATCTAGTAATTTGGAGAGATAAGGACATGAGAACTATTCTGCTGAAGTTAAGTAAAAATGATTGGGTATAGCCTGATTCTTTGGGGCATTCTCTGTTTTGCAAGTATACCTATTTATCCATACTTAAAAAGGTAAAGGTTTCCCCCGCACATTTGTGCAGTCGTGTCCGACTCTAGGGACCGGTGCTCATCTCCGTTTGTTAGCCGAAGAGCCAGCGTTGTCCGAAGACGCTTCCACGGTCATGTGGCCGCATGACGCGCATGGAACGCTGTTACCTACCCACCGAAGTGGTACCTATTCATCTACTTGCATTTGCATGCTTTCAAACTGCTAAGTTGGCAAGAGCTGGAGCGAGTGCGGGAGCTCATTTTGTGAGTCTCTGGTCTGGCTAGGGTTTGGACCTGGTCAATCACAGATGGTGCTTTGATGCATCTTCTGTCTGCTGTTGTGGATTTCCTAAGGATAATTCAGTGCACTTTAACATTGTGCATTGCTACTGTATATAACTTCATGCACTTTCAGAAACTTTTCATTTTCTCTTGAAAATGAAAGAGATCTAAGCTAAATACCAAAAATCCCTTCATGGTCTAGCATGGCTGAGTGCACTAAAATATAAAAACCTTGATTTAAGCATTTTTGTATTCAAAGATCATAGGCAAGTATTCATTTGAAAGTTCAGTGGCATTTTGAGATGAGAATATCATATATAAAGATGTCAGCAATGGAGCCTCCCATGGTGAGTTTGAAAGGGGAAAAAAAGAGAGAACAGAATGAATAGGAGATTTTCCACATTCCAAAGAATTTTAAGATCTCATTATTTAGCTTACCCTATGTGTAATAGTCCAATATTTCATATTATCAACTCTTGAATGGTATTGCCTAAATTACTTAACAACTGTCACCCATCTTTTCTTACTCATTGCTTTGATTTGATATGTGCCATCATCAGTGTCAACCCTTAGAGACCACATAGATAGATTTTCTCCACAAAAACCTGTCCCCAACCTGGTCCCTCAGGTCTTCCAACAGTACACCCATCACTACTGTAGTTGTCCATCCACCTTGCTGCTGGTCTTCCTCCTCTTCTTTTTTCCTTCAACCTTTTCTAGCATTATGGACTTCTCTGGAGACCTAGGTCTTTGCGTATTATATTGTGTCCGAAGTAGCATAATTTGAGCCTGGTCATTTGCACCTCAAGTGAGGACTCTGGGTTGATTTCTTTGACGATCCATTTGTTTGTTTTTCTTGGTGATCCATGGCATTCTCAGGAGTCTTATTTATTACCTACAGTTGGTTTTGTCCTGTCCAAAAGAAGCGACCAAAGGACATGATCTGTTTAGCCAAAGGTTAGTCCAAGTCCAATCTAGGTCCAACATGGCAGAGACCATGTCAGATATTCAGAGAAGCAGGGAAGAAGAATAGACAAGAGGCAGACCAAAGTCCAAGAATTGGTGTGAACAGCTAAAGCAATGTTCAGGATACACAACACGTATTTCCAGCATTTGTCTTCCTCCTACCCAGGGCTTTTATAACTCCATCCAAACTCAGCCTGTGCTGCTTGGTGGGTCAGGAAGAATGATCTGCTCTAGTACTGACTATTATGTAAGCTTTTATTTCCAAAGAGGCCAACCTTGCAACCTTCACATTTGCATTGCTCAATTTTTTGCTCCACCACATGGCAGTGACACTCTTCTGGCTCTGGGTAT
The DNA here is from genome assembly GCA_023362775.1 of Charina bottae. Taxonomy (NCBI): domain Eukaryota; kingdom Metazoa; phylum Chordata; class Lepidosauria; order Squamata; family Charinaidae; genus Charina; species Charina bottae. The sequence continues at coordinate 15,206,214 of JALMGJ010000015.1, forward strand.
CTCCATGATCAGTTACCTGAGTTGCAGCTTTTGCTAAAATAGAACCGGTGAACCTTGGCTCCATTCTGAGTTTTGATCTTTGACTTGAGAGAGCTCCCACAGATCTGTGATCTCCTCATCTGATTTTCTGTTTTCTCTGATGAGGACTCAACCAGACGAATCATAACAGGTTTAAAGAAGTAGCAATTTCTGATGATATAAATAATTTAGTTTCCTAAGATTACAACAGAGTGGTGGGGAGGGGGGGATGGAGGCGGAAAAATGGTGGGTGAAGTCAATACTGAATATTTTTTGAACACCCTACTGTTTTAATACATATTTTAGAAGACTACTGCACATACTTGCATGGTATGAATAACGTGTTTATTATTACAGTCCTCCAAATACTCCCTCCCACTTATTATACCAAAGAGTGTTTAGCACTGGTAACACACAGTGAGATACAATGCTTTTGATTGGTTTCTGATTCAGTTGGTTAACCCAATGAGCGAGTGTTAAACACATGGCTGTTATCAGCTTGTAAGGCAGAAGAAGATGGGTCTTCACACTGGGTCTGATATCTGGCTTGTATTGGTCAGTGATGAGCTCACCAGTCCAACCTATGCTGTTAAATTTGTGCTTCCATCTATTCACCTTTGCTTCTGCAGCAGTGCTGGCTTTAAAACAGTTTCTTTGTCAAAGCAAACATAATACTTTAGAGTCTAAAAGTTTACGTAATTTCTCATCCATAAAATAGGATTGATAGTTTGTGATTGTCTTCAGAATTCTATAGTGAGCATAGAGTTCCATTTATATTTTTTGAGATGGTCTAACGTAGCTGTGCGAGAGCCAGTTTGGTGTAGTGGTGAAGGCACCAGGCTAGACACCGGGAGACCGTGAGTTCTTCTCCCGCCTTAGGCACAAAGCCAGCTGGGTGACCTTGGGCCAGTCACTCTCTCTCAGCCCTAGGAAGGAGGCAATGGCAAACCCCTTCTGAAAAACCTGCCAAGAAAACTGCAGGGACTTGACCAGGCAGTCCCCGGGAATCGGACACGATGGAATGGATTAAAAAAAATGTAACTGTAGGTGTTGGAGAAATGTTTTCTCATTAGGGTTCTTTTAGTAACAGAGACAAATGACAGCCATCCATTGAGGTACAAATTGTTTTATTACCATATCAGAAGTCTTAGAGCAGATGCCCAAAGCATGGGATAGGATCCACCCAAATGTTATTATATACCTGCCTAAAGCTTGAGAGGCTGAGACGTTCTTTCAGAGCTACCTGTTGCCTCTTAAGATAAACTTTTTCACTGTTGAACTGCTGTTACTATCAAGAAAAAAATGTGTAGCTGGCAAGAACACTTATACAGTAGTACCAATTCTATAGAGAACTGGTGAGCTTGCCTGAATCAAGCAGACTGGATGACTAGCTGTTAGGAATACCGTAGTTCTGGATTTCCAGCAAAGGGTTGAACTATGTGGCAATATACAAAAGAACAAAAAAGAAAGAGATACACACTTAACCTAAAAGAAACAAGATAGCAACAAGATCAAGTAACAATATAGTGGGCCATAAATTATACTATAAAGTATTGTTTACTGGTATTGGATATAGAGTTACAGCATCATGCATAGAATACAATAATAACAATAAAAGACAATAAAAAAGGCGCCAACAGCCAACATGTATGAATAAATACTGAGAACAGGATGAACAAGCAGTATTGCTAGCTAACATTCAAACACCTGACTAAACACGTTTCGGCTAATAAGCCTTCATCAGTAGTCACAAGTATAGGGTAAAATAATGCTGGAAAAAAAGCAAAAAAAAAAAAACAAATATAAATAATCACGAATCACAACCACATAAACCTACCATAAAAATCAAAGTACCCAAGTAAGTGCTACTTGTTTTTTTCCAGCATTCTTATAACCCTATAATTGTGACTACTGATGAAGGCTTATTAGCCGAAACACGTTTAGTCAGGTTTTTGAATGTTAGCTAGCAATACTGCTTGTTCATCCTGTTCTCAGTATTTATTCATACATGTTGGCTGTTGGGGCCTTTTTTATTGTCTTTTATTGTTATTATCGTATTCTATGCATGATGCTCTAACTCTATATCCAATAAAAAGGTAAAGGTTCCCCCCGCACATTTGTGCAGTCGTGTCCGACTCTAGGGGCCGGTGCTCATCTCTGTTTGTTAGCCAAAGAGCCAGCGTTGTCTGAAGACGCTTCCACGGTCATGTGGCCGCATGACGCATGCGGAACGCTGTTACCTCCACCGAAGTGGTACCTATTCATCTACTTGCATTTGCATGCTTTCGAATTGCTAGGTTGGCAAGAGCTGGGGCGAGTGTGGGAGCTCACTCCGTCACGCGGGGCTAGGGATTCGAACCTCCGAACTTGCGATCTTCCGATCAACAAGCCTGGCGTCTTACCCGCTGAGCCACCACGCCCTTCCTATATCCAATACCAGTAAACAATACTGTATAGTATAATTTGTGGCCCACTATATTGTTACTTGACCTTGTTGCTATCTTGAACTCTGTGGCCTCTAAGACTCACTTCAGTCCTGCAGTTCTATTAATTCAGGAATAAAATTTCCCTATGCAGAAGAATACACAAATCTCTGGAATGGATGGTTATTTTCATACAATATGAAAATACAATATGAGTTATTGTAAAATAAAGAACAAAAAAAGTAATTCGTGCAGTTGAATGGTTAAAAGCAAGAGATGGTTAAAAGCAAGATATGTAATTAAAAACAACAAGACAAAAGGCCTTTGTGCTACCCCTGAAACAGTCTGTTTGATGAGGACGGAATTAATCAGGAGTACAATTAACATTGTACCATAGCATTAAAACCTGTGATGTCAGAGATGTTATAGAAACCTCCGTCCGCATTCTTGAAAACAGATTAGTTTTGGTCTGGTTGCAGTTGCTGGATATATGCCATCCACTTGAGATAGATAGATAGATAGATAGATAGATAGATAGATAGATAGATAGATAGATAGATAGATGATAGATGGATAGATAGATAGATAGATAGATAGATGATAGATGGATAGATAGATAGATAGATAGATAGATAGATAGATAGATAGATAGATATTCATCCAACATGTGGTTTGTATACTACATTGCAGGAAAATAAGTAAGGATTATGGCAAAAGAGAGAGAGAATATTTATAAGGCCCTGAAAAATGAATAAAAGCAACATAATAAATCATGCTGTGTTTAGGCTAGGAACAATTTGCATGGATTGAATAAATTTATTATTAAAATACTCCAAAACAAACAAAGCCACATAAGCCAGGCCCAGAAACTGTGCTTTCACATGGAGAGAGAAATTATGATTTCTGGTGGGAAATAAGGTTTGTACGACACAGATGTCAAAAGGTGAAGCAACCGAAACTGTGCCATGCACAGATTCAAACAGAGTGACGTTAAATACCAGCGTTTTGGAATCATTGCTTCAGTGGCTAGTTTTAGCTTTCAACTTTAGGTTGTTTTTAATTGACCAGAAAACCACTGGCCCCCATTCCACTAAACAAATTGGAAAGAAGTCCCAAACTTAGAGCATCTGAAATCCAGCAGCTGATATGCCCTGGCAAATAGAAACAATTCCATTATCTAACAGGGAGTGTTTAAACCAAGCTTATGCCCCTGAGTAAAGTAGCTGTTTGGATGCTTGCCAGTTTATTTATCAGCATCACATGTGAACTATGGATGAGTAATTCACAAACAATCCCTGAATTTAGAAAATAATAAAGAAAGTGCATAATTATTCCAACATTCCTTTTTATGGTATATTTTGAGTATAATGGGAAGATGGACATTTTTTGAAAAGTTGCTGATATTCTTCTATCTCCAGACTCGATTCTTGCCCAAGCAATACATTAAACATCATCTCTGTTTATTTTTAATTGTTCCTGTCTCGGTTTCTTCTGCTGGGCATGGCAGCCTGAGGATTCCCTGCCATATAATTTAAGTGAGCTGTCCATGAAGTTTTGGGAACCGTACCGTTTATTTTGAAAAGATTAAGCCCATTAACTGTTTGAACTTTGCCAGTTCAAATTTAGTCTTCCTGCCAAAACCAGCTTAAATATTTTGAAACACAGCCCTTTGTGAGACCACCTACAAGTATAAAATAAATGTATTTTTAAAAACATTGTGAGGAACCCTTAGGGATTTTTTCTAAATATAGTGACAAAATAAATTTGGATTGGAAGTTTCAAATTGACCTGATGTAAGAGAAGGTTGTGTTCTATTATGCAAAGGGTCCTCTTGTGTTCTGTGCTCAAATTTTTATTGCACTCTTCTCTGGGTAAGAAGTAGTGATACACGCACTCTGTCAACATTAAACAGATTAGAAGAAACCAGCATATGCCATACAAATTAAAGAAACAAGACTAACTGTGCATCCCATAAAGAAAGTCGATTTAAAGAAGTTACAGGTGGTTCTAGAGAGAAAAGAAGGCCATGAAAATTTGGTGCAATTAAAATGTTCCCACTCTCATTCTGACTCAATTCCCTCCAATCACCTGGAAAAAAAAACAAAAACAAAATTTGAGCCAATAATGTCACCTCATCACCTGATGAGCTCCTGGAAAATTGGGAAACCGAATTGCAGCCTCTGACCATTTGATTATGTGCCATCAAGTTGTTGTTGACTGTTAGTGACCACAAAGATATTTTCTCCACAAAAATCTGTCCCCAACCTGTTCCCTCAGGTCTTCCAACAGTGCACCCATCGCTACTGTAACTGAGCCCATCCTCTTTGCTGCTGGTTGTCCTCTTCTTCTTCTCTTTCCTTCCACCTTTCCCAGCATTGGAGCCTCCTCCAGAGAGCTGGGTCTTTACATAATGTGTCTGAAGTAGGATAATCTGAGCCTGGTCATTTGTGCCTTGAGTGAGAACTCTGGGTTGATTTGTTTGATGATCCTCTGGGTTGATTTGTTTGTTTTCTTGGTTGTCCACAGTATTCTCAGAAGTCTTCTCCAACCCCAGAGTTCAAAAGTGTCTGTACTCTTCCTATCTTGCTTCTTCAAAGTCCAACTTTCACTTCCATAGAGTGTCACAGGGAAGACCATGGCTTGCACAATTCTGATCTTTGTAGGCATAGATGCATCATGGCATTTGACAGCATTTGAATTTCTTTTCCAAGCCCCTGACCTCACAATCCCTGGGTTCCTTTCAGTTTATTAATATTGTTATAAAGCCCAATTAAATAGAGGGGTTTTTTTTAAAAGAAATTGTGCACAAGAGAACAGAAAAAGAGTGAAATATTCAAATTCACTTATATACAATAAGGCTCCCATTCCTGTACCACCAGCATAATTTGTGCACGCTGACAGGATGCTAGTTTCAAGTATTATCAGCAATTGTCAGGATGAATTCTTTTTATGTAAATGGACTCATTATTAATTTCTGCTGGTGCTGAACGATTTATGAAGTGCTTTTGGGGATTTAGGAAAGTAGTTCATGAATCAGAGGGGGGGGGGCGGAAATGTTCCAAAAGATCCTGTGTTGATAAATAATATCCCTCATTCATGAATCCTGCCGACAGAGTCTTTTATCTTCAAGTGAAGGGAAAGCTTGAAATGAGAAAATTATGATATGCCAAGGCAAAAAATGGGAATAAACAAGCAAATAACCAAGCAAAAGGCTGAAAAGATAGACACCTTTTGAATAACACGGCAGAATGCTTTCAAATTTTTCTTCATCAGCTTTTTTCCCTAGATCATGAAGGTCAAAATCCTATGAACCTGTTCCCAACAGATACCTATATATTAGGAATTTTCTATCTGTCTTTACAAAAAACCAAAACAAAACCTGATTAATATAGGGATGAAAAAGAAGTATGTCACTATTTTCTATAGGAGCAGATTTGGGATAGCGGCCAAAATGTTGTAGACCATTGCCAATAGTCTGCTAGCAGCTTGTTCTGATCGAAAATTAGCAGACGAAAATGACTGCTGGTTCTTTTATAGATTCATGTCTTACACATTTTGGTTGAGGTGCAAACAAGGCATGAGTAAATCAAAAAGTCTGCATATTTCCCCATGAGTAAAATACAGCATCTTTTCTCTATAGGAACTTTGTAAAAGATGATAAGGCTTGTATCTGGAGAATGCACACTTTTTAGCAGTTAAGAGGGAAAAAATATTTTTTACATTACTGTGATGTTATCTAGTGATGCCACCCAAAGTCCCACTATTCATGATGTACAAATGAGCTTCAGATCTATTCGGTTTGATGCTATGAATCGAATCACTGAATCAGGTCACTCTGATTTGGAAAAGCGATTGATTTTCTTTTTCTTTCTTTTTTTTTAAGATGCACCAAAGCAGTTTAGTTGCGTTGTCTTTGAGTAGAATAACTGAATGGAACTTTGCATTGGCCTAATAATTATTTGCTTCAGAATACAAATTTATCCAGCTCTTAATGCTCAAATATATTTTACATTTCTGTAAAGATCTAGGTGGCTTCAGAATGAGACTTTTATATATCAGGTAATATTTAATTCAAAGTAGAATCAAAATTTAACCTAATTTTCACCCAAGTCGTAGATGCTAATCAGAAACTAAAACGAGACCTGTATTCCCCACCCCAGTTTTTTTCTTTGTTATTCAATGTCTCTGGAAAATTAGAATTGGAAAAAAAAGAGATAAATTTGACTAAGTAAATAGAACTGAGAAATAACATGGAAATACATTGCTATTGGACAACAACATAACGTTCAAAAAACAAAACTAAAAGGCACCAAAATTGATGGGGAAGAAACAAGCTTTATCTGAGAATTCTCTGAAAAAGCTTTTCAATTTTGAGGCTGTACCAGATTGAGATGAGTAGAGTTTACCCATTTCAAGCAGCATGGCTGTCCCTATCTTCATTGTTGTTCCTTTCAGAGATGCTGATGTTATACTAGGAGGCCAGAACACACAGGAAAAGCCTGTGGTGAATCTCTTCTCCGTAAGAATATTATTCCAGTTAAATGGTCTAGTGGTTAAGGTGCTGGGCTAGAAACCAGGAGTTCTAGTCCCGCCTTAGGCATGAAAGCCGGCTGGGTGACCTTGGGCCAGTCACTCTCTCTCAGCCCTAGGAAGGAGCCAATAGCAAACCAGGAGACTGAGAGTTCTAGTCCCGCCTTAGGCACGAAAGCCGGCTGGGTGACCTTGGCCCAGTCACACACACTCAGCCGTGGGAAGGAGCGAATGGGAAACCAGGAGACTGAGAGTTCCAGTGCCGCCTTAGGCATGAAAGCCGGCTGGGTGACCTTGGGCCAGTCACTCTCTCTCATCCCAACTCACCTCACAGGGTTGTTGTTGTGTGGAAAAGAGGAGGAGGAAGGAGTATTTGGTATGTTCGCCGCCTTGAGTTATTTATAAAAATAATAAAGGCGGGATAAAAATATGAATGAATGAATGAATGAATGAATGAATGAATGAATGAATGATACTGTCAGGGCAGGCCTGATTTTCACAAACTGCTTAATTGGCTCAGTGATAGTGATGGTGTGTTGCATGTGCCCCTTAACCAAGTTAGTCCTGGGGTAGGAGAGGAGCAGTTCTGACCCAAATGGTGGTGGGGCAACCATCCTCCACTGGTCAACCCATTGTGTAGACCCCAAAACTGTATCAGTCATGCGATAGTCTGCAAGCCACTCCCAATTTATCCTTGAAGGAAAAGATATTAAGATGTAGAGCAGTTGAAAAATTCGAGATAGCCATTATTGAATTCACTGCCAAGGTCTGGCAACGTAGAATATGGCTCCAGTGCCTTCCAAACTGATTGGCTCCAGTGCCCAAGCATGAGCAATGGGGAAGGGGCTATTGATTGTTCCTTGCCAACACCCACCTACCAGAACTAGGGGAAGTGGATGAAGCCATTATTTTAAACAAGTGACAGTTACAGTAAGTGTGATTGTGTGCTTCCACTAATAAGGAGCTGTAGCTGGATTAGTGGTTGACTGGATTAAGTATACTGGGTGAACCAAAACATATTGTCAGTTTCAATGATCTGAGATTCTCATATATTTACTGTTAGTAAAAGGAGGAGGTGAGCTCCAATGCTTCCTAACACCAGCAAGATAACTTAAGAACTATGAATAAACAGAGATGTTTCTCTCTATCTCTAATAAATACTTAGAGTATTTAAGCACTTATCTCTTTGGTTAGAGCAGTGTTTCTCAACCTTGGCAACTTTAAGCTGTATGGACTTCAACTCCCAGAATTCCCCAGCCAGCCAGCATGCTGGCTGGGGAATTCTGGGAGTTGAAGTCCATACAGCTTAAAGTTGCCAAGGTTGAGAAACACTGGGTTAGAGAGTGCTGTACTCTGTCTATCAGGATCTCCAGGATTCCAGGCAAGATCATTTCACTCATCTGCTACATCATGAGATCTTTCTAAATAAAGGACCACATGTTTTACATCTGATCTATGTAAAAAGTAACAGGGCTTGTTTCATAGTAGTTCCCCAAAGGAATATGGTTTTATTAATACAGTGACTCTTTGGTAGGCTGACCATACGTACCGTTTTGAATGGGACAGTACCGTTTTTTTTCACATTTCCCGACCGTCCCGTCATTTTAATATAAATGTTAATTTTATCCCGTTTTTTAAAAAAACTGTAAGGATGGAGGTTGGGTCAGAGGAAGAGGGCGAAGAGCTTGTTAGGGAAAGCATGGGAAATGTCTTTGGGGAAAGCGCGGGAAGGTTTGAGGGGGACGCCGATCAGCTGGCAGAGACCGGACTAGCGGTGAGTTCCCCGCCGCCAATCCGCGCACGAGCTAGGAGAGCTGAGAAGAGAGCTGCACAATGACAGCAGCGATTGGCTCTTGCTCGTCAGCGGCGGGAATCGTGCCTCGCTGCCGCGCTGGAAGCCGCTTTGCCGACCTGCCCTCGTGCCTTGCCAAGCACCTTGCCATTTCCATGCCTCGTTGCTGCCATCGCTGTCTCTCCCTCCGGTTCTTGCTTCGCCACTGCTGCCGCTGAGCCTGCCGCCAGATCTTGCTGAGCTGCTGCTGCCTCCGATCTCTGCTGGGACTCCGCGTCGGTCCTAGTGCCTGCCTGTTTCCTTGCTGTCAAGTAGGAACGCTGCCTTGTCTTAGTCTTGCCTTGCTTCCATGTAGAACTCCTGAGTCAAGCCTCGCCTTGTTCTTAAGCCTCGCCTTGCTTCCATTTAGGACTCTGAGTCAAGCCTCGCCCTGCTGCCCAGTCTATAGCTTAAACTTCATATATATATACAGTAATCTGTTTAAGGACCAGCAAATGGATCTTAAAAACTCTTAAAAACTTTTTTTATTGGCTTACTTTTTCATGAATACAGAATATTACATAAGTTTAACCATGTCCCATTTTTGCCATCCCAATGTCCTGTTTTTGTCTCAAGGAAATATGGTCAGCCTACTCTTTGGTGACCATATTGAACATGGAAGATGGAAAACAACCTCTTAACTTCTCGTCACAATTGACTATCTTACTGTATGGAAAAACCACTCCGTCCCTTCCTTCTTTCCTTCTGTTCATCTGAAAATCCACCCCCATGTCAAGTATATAGTTTTACAGACTGCAGTTTTCTGTCTACTGAAAGATATAATAGCTACTTCTTTTATGGGAAACCAAGATTTAATCCAGTAAGTCTGTACAAATCAATATCTTTGTTAAATGACACCATGTTTGAGTTATTTTACGTTATGTTGATGGTTAGCTAATTCTGTAATGGAGACATTCCTTCTTGAAGCAGACATTGTATAATTTAGTGGTAAAAATGTCAATCATTAAGGGTTGTGGGCCTGCACTGGGGCAGGAAGAGGGCAGATTTATTGATGGAAATGTATCTATATACTCTTTGTGGTCCTTTGACCTGAAGTATCCATTTTGGTTATAATTTTGTTTTGTGAAAATGACATCAACCGCAATCACTAATGTAAAAATGACACTGAAATGCTTTGTTCATCTGACCTGATTTTAAAGTCTTGCTACGACATGTACGGTAACAGCTTTTCAATGCAAAATAAATTAAAGCTTAGAATTTAAGCACACTCTCTCTCTTTCTCTTGGCTGCTGGAAGACAAATATCACAAGTATAAGAAAGAACATGTATTGCATGGAGCAAATTCAGATCTGCAAATAGTTCAGACAGTCACAATGGAGAAATATCTTGGAGTGTTATACGTGTGGACCAAGGTTTAAATTGTTGTAACGTTATGTTATCTATGAAACATGAAAACATCTTTGATAAGCTTTGTATTAATACATATATCTGGACTCTACGCATACATGCGTAGAGTTGTACTCACACACCAAATTGGGTTTCACCTCCTCTTTCCTTATACGATCCCAAAATTTATGAGGTGGTTTCACAAGTGCCACTGTACCTCTCGGTCCACTGTTCCTAACTCTTCAGAAAGTCCTGGAGAAGGCGAATTTTAATGGTGCCTTCTAAAGACTTCTAATCAACACATGTTCCTCATAGACAACCTGAAGAGAAGAGGAACTAGGAAGAAGACAGATGCTGCTCATTGTCAGCCCAGGTTGAGTGAATTAAAAGCCAAGAGAAAAAGAAAACTTGGAACTTGAACACATTCACCAATTCCCCTCCTCTTTTTTTCCCCCTTCCCACCCCGTTTTATCAGAAATTACTATTTTAGCTCTGCTGTTTTGCATGGCTTAATATCTTAGCAGCCTCTTATTCACACCACTCATAAAAGATTGCATTACAAAAGTACCTGGAAAATAAAAATTCATTGAAAGGGGGACCCATCAAGCCTAAATGGAGGTTTATATTGCAACATTATGAGAAGGCTTGTGCATTTGCAACTCCCTTGGTGGCGAAGTCTGAACAATTTAATTCTGAACAATTAAAGCCATGCAGTTATCCTGTCTTGCTGTGATGAGCTTTTTTAAAAGGTAGAGTGACCCTCTTTGCTGGGCCTGCTCTTTGTTTCACTTTGTGTCATTATTGGGAAACAAAATCTTATCTTATTTCATCCTCAGAATGAGCAGGCAAGCGGTTGCTTAAATCACCCCTTCTTTCTAATTTCTCTCTGTGTGTGCCCACGCGCGCGCACCTTCAAATCATTGTTGACTCCTGGTGACTGCCTGAACAAGTCCCTGCAGCTTTCTTGGCAAGGTTTTTCAGAAGTGGTTTGCCATTGCCTGCTTCCTAGGGCTGAGAGAGAGGGACTGGCCCAAGGTGACCTAGCTGGCATTGTGCCTAAGGTGGGGCTAGAACTCTCGGTCTCCTGGTTTCTAGTCCAACACCTTCTCCACTAAACCACACTCCCCTTTGGGCTGAGAGAGAGGGACTGGCCCAAGGTCATCCAGCTGGTATCATGCCTAAAGTAGGACTAGAACTCACTAATCTCCCAGTCTCTAGCCCAATGCCTTAACCAATACCCCAAACTGGCTCTCTCTTCTTTCTAATGCTATGCCAAAATTTGTCCTCCAGTTTCTTGGAAGTTTTCTTCCTTGAATTAGGAGATTCTCTTTTCTTGCTTCCTTCTCAGACAAAGAATAAGGATGGTGCTAGCTAATTGACTTAATTGTTGTGATGTTGTGAAAGGGTATTTTCTCTAATGTATTTCCTAATCACCCTCCACTAATATCTCTTAATGACTGTGCAGAGAACCCGTTTTTTTGACCTGGGGAAGAAGAGAGCATGTCAGGGATTATCTCATAATATCTTCCTTGGAATTTTATTGTAGGATCGGAATCCAGAGGGGCTGCAGATGGATGGAGAAAGGATTGTACAAAGAATGAATGGGCACTATATTTAAGTTATGTCAAAAGTAAAGGAAGTTCACTTCCCACCCATGGAAAAAGAGATGATAGATAGATAGATAGATAGATAGATAGATAGATAGATAGACAGACAGACAGACAGACAGACAGACAGACAGACAGACAGACAGACAGATGATAGATAGATGGATGATAGACAGACAGACACAATTCTTATCTCCCAAGGAAATTCACATCAATATATATATAAAAAGGCAATTTAGTATAGGACTACCACCTAAACCACCATTAGTTTTTGGTTCTGTTTGAGAAACATCTTGTGATCTTTTGTGACCATATTTTTTTATCCTGCTAGGAGGGAGACATTTCTCTTTGAGAAACAAAAATGAAGAAAAGGGGGGTGAGGGATGGGGACAGAAAAGCTTAGCAATGAGAATTAACCTTGATTACTCACGCAATTTGCTAATCAAAATTGGAGACCTGCTAATCAAGCCTGAATTACAAGGCACCTATTTTTTTTCCTTTTTCATAGTGTAGCATAACTGAAGTTGAATGTTTCATAAACAAGAGACTTCCTATGGAATAGAAAGAATATGTGGCATGAATCCCCTGATGTTTGGATGGCCCACAGGATAGTTCTTTCTGGAACAGAATACCAACTCATAGTTTCTTATAGCTCTCAATTTCTACCCTTGCTCATTCTGTCCAATCTGGTGCTTTTCCAGATATCTTGATCTTCACTTATTCCTATAGCCAGCAATTGAAGAGACCCTGTTTGGGGATTCTAGGCCTGGCCTAGGACCAAGTCATCAATTGCATCAATTGATTTTTTTGTGCCTTCAAGTCAGTGTTGACTCATGGCCTGGACAAATCTCTGCAATTTTCTTGGCAAGATTTTTCGGAACTGGTTTGCCATTGCCATCTTCCTAGGGCTGAGAGAGGAACTGGCCCAAGGTCACCCAGCTGTCTTTGTGCCTAAGGCAGGAATGGAATTCACGGTCTCCCAGTTTCTAACCTGGTGCCTTAACCACTACACCAAACTTGCTCATCCAATTACATCCATAGCACTTTGAAATAAGAAGCAACAAAAGGGATGCTTTAAGCCAATCAGAATCCTCTCCTACTTCCCCCAAATGTTCCCATAATGTTCAGCCATAACTCCCTGTAATGACAACATATATGTGTCCTGTGGCCCCTCCAAGACTTTTAAAAATGGTGACCTTCTGACCCCTTCCCTACTCCCTTGTTGTTTGCCAAGGTAAATTACTTAGCATTTAATACAAACTCAGCTTATCATGGTTTATTTAACATACCCAGGTAAGCAAGAGGAAGAAAGCAACTGAAAGCCAAACAGTCCAGTAGTCTGATTCCTGTGAAAAGCAGCTTTTGATATTTCTAAAAAAGTGGAAATTTTTCTTTCTTCAAGAAACTGTAGAAAGAGATTGTTAAAATAATTGTATATGGAACAACTATGCAATCAAAGGCAAGATACAGATTAGATGCTTTATACCTTAATTTATATGCCAATTTACTTTTGTTGCTATTGTTTTTTCTATCATATGCCTTTGTGTATTTTGTTTAGGAGTACTTGAGAAATCCAGTCAATCCAGAAATTCTTGGAATAACTGGACCAGTCTGCTCCTTCTAATCCCTTCTGTATGGACCTGAATGTAGCCATTTATTTAGCCATTATTTAGGCTGTTACTGCTTCAAAGAAAGTGGATCAAAATGCATATTTGGTGGAGAAGATGCAACTTAGATATATGTATTTTAAGAGAATATATGTCTAAAATGCAACCTTTTATGCAGATCTGTGCAGATTAAGAACCTGTAGGGAAATGTAAAGCTGGGGTGGTAATTGAATGCAGATGTGACACAGACTACAGATAAGCTCATATCTCTATTATTTTATTTAACGGTGGTGGTCGAAATAGCACGGGCTAATATGGATTGGGTTGTGCTGCCTCTCCTGCCATTAAATTAATTGTATTGGAAAGTAATAAGATTGCTATAAAAATACAGGAAGGATTGAAATGAAGTTCTGGACATTGTAAGTAAAAAAGGAAGTCAGGGTTTAGAGGGGAAGGAGCATAGATGGAGATAGAAGCTAGTTTTTGTAATGGGGAAGCTTTTATGAACAGAAATTTTATTTGTAGATGTCACTTCCTATGTTTTATGGACTCTCATCCTGGCAGACATCCCACAGTTCCATAACCTGTGTAGCTGAGATGGCATTCGTTTATGATGGCAGACTGTTGATGTGACTTATTTTGTCTAGTCGCATTTACACACCTTGCATATATAAGAACATAACAATGAACCTTTTGGTTCAGGTAGTCTAACCCATCCCAACTATCATTGGTTGCCAAGAATACAAGTCTGATTCCTCTGGAAACTCACAAAATGAGGTCTGTGGTACTGTGTAAGAAGCTGGTACCTAGAGGTCATTCGGTGCAGAAAGGGCTTCTGGGATTCTAAGACTGTATGGAGGAAGTGACAAAAACAGTGAATGAAGATGCAAGTGGCTATATAGTATAGAAGAGGTCATTCTTCACCGAATGAGCCCTTCCTATAGTGGAAATTCTAGATGTGGCTTTCTAGAACATCAGAAAAGTACAAGTCTGAAGAAGGCAAATATTTATGAAATTGTAATTAAGCCTTGAAACCAATGCCAGGACAATTTCTAGTTTTAAAAAAATGGTTCTCATTCAATTTGATGAAAAAGAATTGGCTTTACAAATTCTTTCAAAGGAGAACAAATTTAAAGAACTACTTCTTGCTATTCTTTTCTCATCAATGGTATTCTCATAATTTCCCACTTATTTCTTACAAGTAGTATTCTTGCATTTATTTAGCAATAAGGTGGCCAAGTGATAAGTTGTGTGTGAATGTACTGTCTTTCATTGTTTAATCTTCTCTCCAGTAGTCTTCAGGCTCCCTGGATTGCCATTCTTCAACTGAATCTCAATGGAAGGAATTTCTCCCATAGAGTTGTTTCAGTAGTGGTTGTACTGTCCTTAATAACAGGAAGTCCTGCCCTTTAGGGTTTGTTGGAGAACTCCTTCCTCTGAAGAAGTTTGGTAAAGCTATATACATTCACTATCTCTCCACAAATCTAATGGAAAAGTTCAAAAGGCCATTGATAGTTGGTTCTGTTTGAAACTCCAGAATGGTTTCAGCTGTTTCTCTCTATACTGATAGAATGTTTTGTCAGTTGCGGTGGGATTGCAAAATCAAAGGGGGTCATTCTCTGCACTCCACCTGTTGCACCAGGAACCAAGGATGACTGGACTGGATTGGGTGGGGTCAGCTGGGGTGGGGTGGGGCGATTATTAATTCTTTGGTGGTTTGGGCTGCTTGCTTGTTTGCTTGTATATTATGTGTTGCTTGTTAATCTTGAAAAAAAACGACTCTTGGGCACATATGCCTTGACTATGGAAATATTTGTCCGAGAGATCTTTGGATTCAGAGAGCTCTGAATTAATTGCGTATACATTTTTGCATTTGATATCCTGCCAGCCACATGGCTCGAAGGAGGACTTAGAACAGTTTCTTATGGTAACACAGCATGAAAATCACATGCAAGCAATTTTAGAAAAGGAACTGTTTTACAAAATAATTAAAATGATTTTTTTTAAGGTTAAAACAAGTATATTTGTCATTTATGGATATATTGAAAACAATATTGGAAGTCCCATCATATGAGTATTAATACAGAAGTGCAGGATAAGAGTTAATCTGTTTTCTTTAAAGAAAGGCGTGGACGAATTTCTGTTTTATACAGATTTTACATATTGTGATCTTTCAGAGGGTCAATTTAAATTTGATTTAAATTTTTATAATTTGCATATTCAGACTCAAACATGCACTCCCTTCAACAGTATCTGCCATACCTGCACTTTAAGAAGGATGAAATAAAGAATTCCCATATTACTTCTGCAATCCAGGATTCTTCAAATTTCTCTGGTTTACGCAGAACCATTGATGTAATTTTTAAAATGTCTTCATAATTAATTTAAAAGAGGAAGTCTGAAAGCGAAAGAGGTGTTAGATATGAAAAAAAATATGGTTATTAAGGTGGGAATGAGGCTGTAGGGTTTAGAAAGGTTTCCTATTCTTCCTTCAGGCACCTTTAATAAACTATGTTGGTTTATATGTTGATAGACACGTTTGTTTACTGTAGTTTCCAGTTGCCCCATCTCTGCCATAATGTTCATAAAATACTGTAGTTCCTGGCTCAAATGCTCAATATCCAGGGTTTTTTTCACATCGGAAAAGCTACTGTAGTTTTGCTGTTAACAAAAAAATGGATTGTGGCAGTGTGGTCTTTGGTGTGAGTACATGTGTGTGATTGTGATCTTTTATATATCAGTAGTGTAAGCCACAGACCAAAGAGTTACCTAGATTATCTTATACTTCTTAACAAAATACAAGGATGGGCACCAATCTGAACTTATTATGATTAAAACTAAGGATGGCTGATAGTGAAAGAGAATTGGAGCTGCATGTCAATTAAGTGTGATTTAAGCTTTCAAGCAAGCCTTTAGCCTTCATCCTAAAACTGTTGGAAAGAGTTACAAAAACATCCTTATAATAATTAAGCCAAGTGATAGTCCTAGCCAAGAACAATGTTATTTTACTGGTTCCAAATCCAGTGATCACTCAGCCCTTGAGCATGGAAGAGGAAATCTATTCACGCCCATCCACAAACCTTTGGCCTTTTCTTTCCTTCCAACATCCCACTATATTTTTTATTTCTGGAATGAAAACATCAACAAATGATGAAATGCAAAATTAGTCTTTCCATCTTTCCTGGCATTCAAATCTAGTTTTTTATGTTGGGCCCCTAGGATTAGTCTTTTAATTGAGAAGGAACAAAAACAGCCAGAGAGCAAATGCAGGAAGATGTGAACTTGAAGAAGAATATCAAGATTTGATTTGAGAGGCAAAGTAGCAAGGAGGCAGGGTTTAGGCTGTGGGTCTGTTTCTGTTTATTCAACTACTGAGTTCAATGGCATTTTAAAAAAGAGCGCAAAAGAAAAAAGACCATAGCCTATAACAAAAACCCCTTCATAATCAATATTATTGAAAAAATATTAGGTTTTTGTAAAAGCAAAAAGAGATCATTGTAGAAAGAGAGGGGGAGAACCCACCAGAAGTGAGAGAGCACACAAAGGTTTACTTCAGAAGACTACAAAATATTGAGCTAAAAATAACATTAAAGATGAAATTTGCAATGAATCTCAAGCTGCTGTATTCCCCATGGCTGAGTCTGCCAAAGGCACTGTTGGTTTCCTCTGTTCTTTCCTGTCTTTATTTAAATATTTTATACAGTTGTCTGTGTTCATGTGTAGTGCGAGCTGTCATTTATATTTCAAGTCCACTCTAAAATGGATCTTCGCCTACAGCAAACTGTGCACAGCAGTTGAGTAGTTCTGAACTAGGGGGCTACTCTGGAGCAGTGAGGACAAAAGATGGCTGGTATTTAAAGTCGTTTTTGTGTACTTACAGTTTGCTGTCATGTCTTCTGCTCTGAAACTGATTTTATGGCTTTTGTGATATTATGAAAAGATGGGATGTGAGGGAGGTTTCCATTTAGCAAAGCTGTTGATGCATACACACACACACACACACACCCTGTACATACTGTACATACATACACACACAAAATAGCTGGGTGGCAGGAAATTTGGGAAATCTAACATTGTGGTTTTGCTTTTAGGAAAAGGGCATGCTTGTGAGCTAAGAAAGAATGGTGGTATTGAGAGCTTCTAGGAGTCAAGGTACTTCTGAGAAAGGACTGTTATGTTATATGAATAGGTTTTTCACCCAATTGAGGGGTTCGATGCTATGTTCAGGATTTTCCCTTAAGAAAAATGCCAAGCATTTGAGCATGCTTCCCTCTGTCAACTGAACAATGTCGGTTTAGCAAGCATGGTATTAATATGGGAACCATCATGTCTGACATCAACAATTTGGCACAGTGGGACTTAACTTGAAGGATTTTCTTGACTCAGTGGAGGAACGCTGGTTCTCATACTTCACAAAGAGCTCCTCAAGACAAACGTGAACCTTACAATGTATGTGGTCTTAAAATTGGCCTCCTTTCTTGAAGATATATTGGATGTGGCAGAAGCACCTGGAGAAATGGGATGTGCTGGCTTGAAATCTATGAGCCAGGCTCAGGATTATACCTACAGCTTCTTGGCTTACAAATAAAAACTGACTCTGTACATATACAAGTTTCATGTATACTGACTCTTCAACAAACAGACTGACTATAGGTGACCCCCAAAATGATGTGGAAGAGGTGTTTCAGAACAAATGGAAGTGTGAGTGCAGCATCTCCTTGTTGTTGTTGTTGTTCAGTCGTTTAGTCGTGTCCGACTCTTTGTGACCTCATGGACCATAGCACGCCAGGCCTTCCTGTCCTCCACTGTCTCCCGGAGTTTACTCAAATTCATGTCCGTTACATCGGTGATGCTATCTAACCATCTCATCCTCTGCCGTCCCCTTCTCCTTCTGGCTCACATGTGGCTGCTTTACAGAGGTGTGGCACTCACCCTCCCACATGTTCTGAAATACCTCTTCTGAATCATTTTCAATGCATGTACAGACTTAATCAAATATGAAAAGTAAGTCTAAAGGAACAAAGACTACCTTGAATTAAACTCACCCCTTGGTGACCACATGGACACATCTACATATTTTGGAACTGAGTTGCTTTTTCAGCTTCACAGTCCAATTTATAACCCTGGGATTCCCTGGTAGCCTCCCATCAAAGTATTAGCCAGCTGGCCCTGCTTAGGTTTTTTAAACATCAGCCAAGGCCAACACGGTTCTACCACCTGCTTTGGGTTAAAACCTATCAACACAATATTAGCGCTGTCCATAACAGATATCAGCATGCAATATGGGTGAGCAATTGTCAAAAATGCCTACCCTTGGCATGCAGTATCTCTTTGCTCTTGAGCATGCTTCCCTCTATCAACTGAACAATGTCAGTTTAGCAAGCATGGTATTAATAGGGGGACCATCATGTCTGACATTAACAATTTGGCCCAGTAGGACGTAAGCCATTGGGAGGGAGGGAGGGAGGGAGGGAGGAAGGCATTACCAAAAAGAAGACAAAGGAAAGCATGAATGTGGATTATCTTTGCACATACTGACTGTAGAGGTATACTTTTTAAAACCAAGCTTAACATTTCTAAATATTTCTAAGTACTTGATTTAAATAGAAATGCAATATATATTTCCTGTTGGGAAGGGTAGCATTAGATGATTTGTGGAAATGATCATAAACTGGTTAGTAATTTCAAGATCCTTGGACCCTTCTTTCTTGCTATAATTATTTTTCTTTAAGGTGGACTTGGACTAGATACAGCCTTTCAAAAAAAGCATGCGTTCATCTAGAGGTGTATCCTTGGACCAGCAAGGCTGATCTTTGTCAAATGGGCCACTGTCCACCTTAGAAGGATGCTGATATCTAAACTGTTTATATCACATCCTGGAATCAGTTTGCAGTAAAAGTCTATTTTGGATTAGAAAAATGTTCTGTCACATAAGTTTTATGATTTTCCTTTTCCAAAAGAGAGACTTAAATAAAACTTGATGCCACTGGGTGTCTTTGCTACACTTGTGGGAGGAATAGATAGGTTTTATCTGTGGCAAAATAAGGAAACTCTGTTTAAAGCATTGTGTTACAAGCAAAGCAAAAGAAAAAGGTTCTGGATTAGATACTGTTCTGATCCATTGCTTTCCTTCTCTGATCTGAATCCTTCAAGTAACCGAGGACTAAAACACCTACTGGTTTCTCTGGTTAACTTCATCACAACATCCAGCAAGAACGGGAGTTTCTAATCATTCCAATTGTTGTGTTACGATCTCTGTGTCACTATGAACTGACAGTTAATGATCTCCAACGTAATTGTTCTCTCATTTGCAAAAGATCAAACCCCCCATAAGCAGTCAAAACTAGGTATAATATGACATTCCACAATGGCTAATTTACAAGCTTTAATACGTTTCTGCTAGATTACCCTCCCACGGTGGGACGTTACCCCTCTGGTCACAATCTTTTCTTCCACTAATCTTCTTTGTATTTGTTCACTGACCCTGGAGGATGTACGTAGCTTGTGCCCCTATTTTGGTTAATAAAATTCAGGCTGTCTGACCATCATTCACCCCCACAAACTAGAGGGAGATTATTATCTGATCAGAATTCTTAGGAGCATGGTGTTTCCTTCTGGATAGGTGAGTGGGTGGGCCTGCATCTCTTCAGCATCTGTTTCATTGATCCTTGAGCTTATTCCCCCCCCCACCCAAAAATAAAAACAGCAATCAATTTTAATAAGACGAAATAAGAGAGATGCTGAGTCCATGAATCTACCAATTGAACAATCAGTATGATTTAGCAGTAGCATAAAAAAACCCTTCCCACCAGCATTCTCTAGGGATTTATACTGCATGGCCCAGAAATGCCCCCAAAATGGAAAATTACATGTTTTCCAGTTGGAAAATTTCCAATAGTAATTGACAGCCAAACCAAACCAGAAGCCTACATTGATATTTCTTGCTAACCTCCAGAGCTGTGGAGGAACATAATCAAGGCATTAAAATATAGATATTGAATCCAAATTTTAGCAAAGTTGCATCGTTAATGTTGTTCACTTGTTGAGGACACTGTTTGTATCATCTGTGTATAGTCTCAGATTCAAACAACACACTTGGGATAATCCTCTCCCTTCTCCAAAATAAACAATTTATCTGCCTTATTCAGTCAAGGGAGGTTGTTCTTTTAATTAAATCCTCTCATCATATTATTGCTGAGATGGCTGTAATAATTTTAATTGGTTAATTAATTGATGTGCTAATTGGCTACTTCATCTAGTTAATCAACTGGGTTTTTTTTTTAAATCAACTTTTCAAACTTCAGCTGTTTGACGATACTTATCTCAGTGGGATATATAGAGGCTCAAATTAATGTAATTAAAAGATACCACTGCAAAATTCTGCTTTTCAGAACCAACATAAACAGTGTGGATGTACCTCCAAGTGTGGTTCCCCCCCCCCCTCAGCATTTAGAAGCACACATACAGACATATAAAATCTTTAAAATTATGAACTTGGGATATAAATCAAATAAATTAATGACTAACATAAGGCATGGCAAATAACTGCTTTTTGAAAGGCACAAGAAGTAACCTCCTCCTTTAGGAATGCTCTCCTTTGATCTAGACCACATCACAGAACAGGGTAGGTCAAAACTATAGAATGAGTAGAACTGGATTTTCCCGGATTTAAACAGTTTCTTTCCCAGCGGTTATTATGAAGGTAGAGTTATGTCAACATTGGAAGCCAATCCTATGGATTAAAACATTAAAATAACTTGCCAATATCAGGAAACACACACACACACACACACACACACACAGACTCAATGAAACATTTTGGGGATTGCAAAAATATGAAGGCAATTTGGAGGCCAGGTATGGCTAAAAGTTAATGTTTGAGGGGTGCATAACCTTTTCCAGGATGAGGGCTGCACACAACCTTTGAGTGGCATGCCAAGGCCAACAGATAGATGCAAGACAAAAATAAATTTTAATTTTGTTTCGTTTACATGCATAAGAGCCAGTTTGGTATAGTTAAGGTACTGGACTAGAAACGGGAGACCTGGGTGACTTTGAGCCAGTCATTCTCTGTCAGCCCAACCCACCTCACAGGAGTGTTGTTATGAGGAAAACAGGAGGTGGGGGCATTATATAGGCTGCCTTGAGTTGCACAAAATAAAGGTAGGATATAGATCAAATATAGGGGCGTGGTGGCTCAGCGGGTAAGACGCCAGGCTTGTCAATCGGAAGATCGCAAGTTCAGAGGTTCGAATCCCTACCCCCGCGTGAAGGAGTGAGCTCCTGCACTCGCCCCAGCTCTTGCCAACCTAGCAATTCGAAAGCATGCAAAGGCAAGTAGATAAGTAGGTACCACTTCGGTGGGTAGGTAACAGCGTTCCGCGTGCATCATGGCGGCCACATGACCGCGGAAGCATCTTCAGACAGCGCTGGCTCTTCGGCTAAGAAACGGAGATGAGCACCAGCTCCTAGAGTCGGACACGACTGCACAAATGTGCGGGGGGGGGGGGACCTTTACCTTACCTTAGTTTGAAGAAACTGAAATGATAGCTAAGATTTACCTTTGGCTCCAGATTTTCCTCAGACAAACCTTCTGGTCCATAAATGAACTTTATGAATTCAGCTTTAAGAAACACACTCTCCAAGTCTAGATTGTAGCTAGAGGCAGATGAACATTTGGATTCTTCTATCAGTAATTTGAAATAGTTCCATTCTTAATGTAGTGGAAGATTCATTTAAGAAATGCAGGAAATGGATTTTATTTTCTATAAACCGGAATTACACATTTCAAAATGCCATATGACTTTAAGCATTATTTTACTGTTAATTAACAATAAATAGATCTCTATCTCTATCTCTATCTCTATCTCTATCTCTATCTCTATCTCTATCTCTATCTCTATCTCTCTATCTCTATCTCTATCTCTATCTCTATCTCTATCTCTATCTCTATCTCTATCTCTATCTCTATCTCTATATCATCTATATCTATATCTATCTATATCTATATCTATATCTATATCTATATCTATATCTATATCTATATCTATATCTATATCTATATCTATATCTATATCTATATCTATATCTATCTATATCTATATCTATATCTATCTATCTATATCTAGCATCAAGGACTCCACAAATAGATCTATTGTTTGGTTTTTTTATTTCAGATGTGCATGTGTGTGTGGTTTAAGAGATCCTGGGTACAAGCCTTATGTATGCTCAGAAACAAGCTGCACTGAGCCCCCACTTTTGAATAAATATGCTTAGGTTTTCATGATTTATAAAGATGGTGCCCAGATTTCCTAAAGCAAAATTTCATGTGGATGAAGGAAATGTTCAACAGATGCAGATATCTGAGGGAACAAAATACATCTGTAGAACATCTACACATGTTCTGAGAAGAAGGGATTCACCCACTCTTACTAAGTTTCAAATTAAAATATATTTACCTTCAACATTTTAATATTCATTTTTAATGTCTGAGAAGGAAAAGTAGCTAAAATATTAATTCTTAAATAATTAACTGCAGAAAGAGTTTGTGTGTATGTGTGTGTGTGTGTGTGTGTGTGTGTGAACTATCCCAAAATATAATTTAAAAACAAGAAAGGAATGAGGTCCCTGAATGTTAATTGTGTAAATTAGTTTATGTAACATTCTGCATGCATATTTGTACTGAGCATTCACTCTGTTTTTTGACATTCAAAGCAATTCCAGGCACTTTTTTTCTTACTTTTTTAATTTAGAAAACTAATGAAAATAAGTCCTCGACAAAAAGGACGGCCTACACTGGAAAATAAATGTTTGCTAAAGGATTTTTTCTATATTCTCTTACAGCATTAATAATATTTTCTTTCTCCAAGTTTTTCTTACATCTTCAAAGAGATTAATTTTCCTGGGAAGAATAAGCATATGCAAATTTAAAATGGATAGGTGTTACACTCCTTTTATCCTTCCTTTTCCCACCACAAAGAAACATGCCAGATAACTCCACACTGTGTGTCTGCTGTGTGTGTTTGTGTATGTGCTGTTTGTCTATCTAACAGTCTGATGCTTCAGAGACCAGAGGTGCTCAATCTCAGCATCTGAAACCACATCTGGTCCCCAAAAACCTTGGAAGCAATTCTAGGAAACCTCCAAGAACTGTTGATAAATTATCATTTTTAAGTAGAAGGAAATTATTCAATGTATGATCAGAGAGCATCTATTTTAACTGATGTCAATTATAATTTTACTTTATTTATTTGATTTATAAAAAGGTAAAGGTTTGCCCCGCACATTTGTGCAGTCGTGTCCGACTCTAGGGGCCGGTGCTCATCTCCGTTTGTTAGCCGAAGAGCCAGCGTTGTCCGAAGACGCTTCCACGGTCATGTGGCCAGCATGACGCACGCGGAACGCTGTTACCTACCCACCGAAGTGGTACCTACTTATCTACTTGCATTTGCATGCTTTCGAATTGCTAGGTTGGCAAGAGTTGGGGTGAGTGCAGGAGCTCACTCCTTCACGCGGGGCTAGGGATTCGAACCTCCGAACTTGCGATCTTCCGATCGACAAGCCTGGCGTCTTACCCGCTGGGACACCACGCCCCCTCTTCAAATTAAGGGTATTATTAAAACAACAACATGGTCTAAACACCTCAACCAGAAAATAGCCAACCATTTCAAAAAAGCACAAACTAACAGGAAGTCTGGAAAACTAAAGTCATCTGAAAAAGGATAGGTTTAATGGAGCTGATTTAATTTGGAGAGGAGGGCAAATTTCTTTACTTCTCATATTCCTTCCTTTTCTTCAAAGTGCTCCAGATGGTGGTGGAGATGAGAACCATCTCACTCTATTAACAGTTGCTGGGAGTGGTGGTGGTGGTGATGTTGAGTGGGAACATAAACATCACTTAACATTGGGGAAAAGCATTTCAGGGGCTTCTTCCCATGAGAAATGAATATAACATGGGTAATTCTAGTAAAATGAACTCCTTTTCGAAGGTTGGTAGCATCCCACAACTCTAGGAGGACCATTTCAGAATTGCATGAGCTCTCAAAGAGGGAAGGGATTCTATACAATGGTCAGTATAGCTGAGAATTTGGGAAGCAGAAGCTCACACATCCAAAGAATGTCCAGATTGGGGAAAGTTGCAGCAGTCAAGGGGAGTCAAAGGAAGGTGGTAGTTCTTCCCAAAAGTTGATCAAGGGAGATGCCCCTTTCAAAAAAGTCACTGCAGTGGAAAGATTAAGGTGCCCTGAATGTTTTTATCCTTTTACTTCAGATCTCCCAAGACTACCTAGAAAACTCCAAGAACAAATGCAGCAGTGTATTGACGTAGATATCTGGATTCAGAATATCAGATATCCCTGAGTCCTGTTTGTGAAGAGGAGATATGCTCTGGATCATGACCCTTATGACAGGCCAGATAAAGGCAGGGCAGCACATTTGCCTATAACTCCTACCCATTCCAGAAGAAACATCTTTCTTGCTTTGCTCTCTGCTGTTAACCTGAATTTGCTATCCTTGACTTCCAGATCTTCTCTTTGCAAGGCGAGTTTTGGGCCATGCTGACAAGTAAAGCAAAAAGGGTTAATTTTATGGTTATTAAACTATAATGTTGTAGCCATCATCAAATGGTGAGATGTTCCTGTATGAAATCATCCAGGTTTGGGGTTTGCTAGTTTAAAAACTTAATGCTTTCGGCAGGAAAATTAACTGGAAAGTCAATGACTTGGATTCATATCAGATTATACTTCAAAGGATATCTGTTAGCACTTGTCAAACACAACTATGGCCAATAGATTTTGTTTTTAATGGTCTTTCCAAACTGTGTTTCTGTGGTTCTCTGAATTAATGAAGTTGGATGGACAATTTTATGCAGCAACTATATTCAATGCATTCTAATTTTCTATGAGGTCAAATCAGTCAATCCTAAAGGAAATCAACCCTGACTGCTCATTGGAAGGACAGATACTGAAGCTGAAGCTCAAATACTTTGGCCACCTAATGCGAAGAGAGGACTCACTGGAAAAGTCTTTCCCTGATGCTGGGAAAGACTGAAGGCAAAAGGAGAAGGGGACGGCAAAGGATGAGATGGTTGGATAGCATCACCGATGTGATGAACATGAACTTGAGTAAACTACGGGAGGCAGTGGAGGACAGGAAGGCCTGGCGTGCTATGGTCCATGAGGTCACGAAGAGTCGGACACGACTAAACGACTGAACAACAACAAAATCTAATTGAAACTTATCCAAGACAGTCCTTATACTTTTTTCGTATTTTCTCTCAAGTCCAATCAATATTGCAAATCATATGATTAGGGATAACTCTTATCTTAACTCCTTCCCCAATAAGTTAACTATCCAAAGAAATTTGAGCCAGGGGTATGATGATTTTTACAGACTACCAAGTGATGGAATTATGGTTGTAATACAATGGCGAATGATTATCATTCTGAATTTTGCAGCCCAAATCAAAATATCTCAACATATGACATCCTAACTGTTGAAAATGCTAATCCGTTACTTCCTTCTGCCTTTGTTCCCAGGCACATGAGCACAGAGAACATGCTCTCCAACTCGCCCTCTGAAAGCATATTGCTAGATAGGTGCTGGGCTTTTCCTATCTCTATAAATGTGTTTTCCTTAATAAATCTCCTTGTGGTATAACTTATGGAACTTCCTTTTATTCATTGCTCAGGTCAGAGTCCCACTCTCAAAAACATTCACGTGCCTCTATGTTCAACACTATTTATTACTTATTTCATTTATATCACACTACCCTGCTGGCCTCTCTCTCTCTCTTTATCCCCCTAGAAAAAGGTAAAGGTTCCCCCCGCACATTCGTGCAGTTGTGTCCGACTCTAGGGGCCAGTGCTCATCTCCGTTTGTTAGCTGAAGAGCCAGCGTTGTCCGAAGAAGCTTCCACAGTCATGTGGCCGCATGACGAGTGCAGAACGCTGTTACCTTCCCACCGAAGTGGTACCTATTAATCTACTTGCATTTGCATGCTTTCAAATTGCTAGGTTGGCAAGAGCTGGAGCTAGTGCGGGAGCTCACTCCGCATGCAGGGCTAGGGATTTGAACCTCCGAACTTGTGATCTTCTGATTGACAAGCCTGGCGTCTTACCCACTGAGCCACCACGCCCCTACCCCTACCCCATACCCTATCCCCCTACCCCCAAAAAATCAGGTATTTGACATCTTCCAAGCCAGAGACACTGATTCAGGTAAAAATCCCATCACAATCATTAAAAAGACAGGTATACATGAAAGATTGCAAATTAATTCCAGATTGTCTTGATTACCCTATTGAATAACAACATCAGTGAGGAATCTGAATGCAGTTGCAAGAAAATTTGCAAGACAGGAAAACATGGGTTGCTGTCATGTGTAGGTGCAGAAATAACTCGCCAAGGCTTGGAATCTAGTCTCTAGTGTTTATTGCTTCCTACATACAGAATCCTGCTAAACTGATAGTGCCCGAAGAATCCCAGAGACATGAGTCCAATCTAGGGCGGAGCTTTCCGGAGGCGTTTGGGAAATAAGGCCAGGCCCTCCGAGCTTCGTGCTCGCTTCCCTCCCATGAGTAATCTCCCCCCACCGCTCTCCTGTGTCTCCCTGACAGTTGCGGTTCTAAGCATATGTGGGTGTAAATCTCTTTGAACCCATTGGAACTTACTTCTGAGTGGATGTGCTTATGGCATCACTATACAGTATCTATAATCTTTTGTACTAATTACTTTGAAAGCATTTCTTTGTGTATGCGTTCAGCGGGAGGGGCAGCCAGGAAACCAGTTGGATTTTATTTAATATTCAGATAACTTCTATTCACCTGCTGTTAAGCCCAGCATCTATAGCCTCTCTTCGAATACTGATCATTATGTAAAACAGACTACCCTTAAAGCAGGGGTTCATAAGCTTTTTGTGCCATGGACCCCTTTGAGAGTCTGATGAAACCTAGGGAACCATCTCATAAAATGTATTTAATTGCATAAAATAAAATACAAAATAGATAAAGATTGTATTACAAAGGAAGCCAATCGGGCTCAAATACAGTTATCAGAATCTTAAAAAAAATAGCAAAGTTGTAATGTAAGTGCTGCTTTATTAATCCATTAAATTGGTTAGTGAAAATAAAGTTGTAAATTTCTCCCATCCAAGGTCATGAAATTTATCCATGGACCCCCAAGGAACGCAAGGTAAGAACCC
Source organism: Charina bottae (assembly GCA_023362775.1). Taxonomy (NCBI): domain Eukaryota; kingdom Metazoa; phylum Chordata; class Lepidosauria; order Squamata; family Charinaidae; genus Charina; species Charina bottae. Next base: position 15,233,776 of record JALMGJ010000015.1, read on the forward strand.
CTCCCTTAATGGTTGGTGCTCTAGTCTCAATCCAAATGGAATACCAAGATGACTAAAATGGTAGCAATTTATGTGTATAAGGAAGTTTGTTGTTCAGTCGTTTAGTCGTGTCCAACTCTTTGTGACCTCATGGACCATAGCACACCAGGCCTTCCTGTCCTCCACTGTCTCCCAGAGTTTACTCAAATTAAGGAAGTAGTCAAGTTTATAGAAGAAACCTGGAAGAAAATGTGCAAGTCTCTCTCTCTGGTCTCCATCTATCCATCCAAACCGTCTTGAGGAAATTTATTAACAGTTATTAATTTATTCACATACAATGTACACATCCCATTATCGTCGTAATAATTATGTTCATTATGATCCAGTTAGAACATTGCAAGAAGCCCTACTTAGAGTCTCCATTCTTCATCAAAGGAAGGAGACAAAGACCAGAGGGCAGGTCTTCTCTCTGGTGGACTTTGAAAGTTCACGCAGCTCCTTCCCTCCTGTCATTATTTAAAGCTGTTAAAACAGTACTATTCTATTATGCTTTTAATCAGGATTAAATGCTTCTGGACACCAGAGGTGTGTGTGTGTGTGTGTGTGTGTGTGTGTGTGTGTGTGTGATTTCTCTTAACTGCATGTCTTTCTTTTCTGTATTTTACTCTGCCATCCAGAGTGTATGGATTGGGGTGGATTGCAAAAAATGTGGAATAAATAAATAAATAATTGCACTGAACAGAGTCATGTCTTCTAGGAATTTAACAACTTCTCTCTTTTTGTACAGAAGGCAACAAAGCCAGGAGGTTTATTAAGTGTTCCATGTGTTATCATGAAGGGCTGATGGATTTGTTCCATCTAGGTGAGATGCAAATTCTGTAGACTTATTCATTCCACTGTACTGCAGCTGTGACTCTTACCCAGAAGAGATGCAATAGAAGATATGAAAGTATGATGGCCAACCAGTTTCCTCTGAGAATTCATTATAGATAACATGTGAGCAATCATTATCTTAGATCCTGAACTTGCATATCGCCAATATGATCAATTGCCCCTATGACATTTTATTGGCTAGGTTCATGTTAAGATATAATCTGATTTGTTTAGTTTGGGTATATCAAGTTATATTAACCACCTACCACGTTTGTGTGCTGTGTACATTCAATAAAACGTGGCTAAACAAACAGTGGTTTAGCATGATGAGTAAACACACTTATTCTCCAGAAATTGTTCCAATTTCCTTTTTGCAACCAGCTAAATCTGTGGCTATTGTGTGTGCGGAACTCTCCACATGAATTGTAGGCTGTGTTCAAGTCCTTCCTTCTGTCTCATTGACTTCTCCTGCCAGTCAACTCTGTTAAATAACCCCAAGGTCCAATTTCGTGTAGTAGATCTGTTCTGCGTAGTTCTGAAGTCAGCCTCCATCTCTGTTCATCAGCTTCCCATCCAACCATACCCTTCAGATGCTTCCCTCTCATTTGATGTGGACAGATAACACCTTTGCATCCACATGGGAAGCAACTGAAAAGTGTGCCTCTCTCACACAACACACACAGCATAATTAGACCTCTGCACCTGCTCATTTCTCCAATGTCTTTGTTCATCTGTATACCTATCAAAAATCCAAACTGTAAGGGCAAGTGGATCTTTTCACTTTCTCCCCTCCTCCTCTTCTTCCCTTTTCCACTCAATGTGCTCAAGCCACAAGAACAAACCACAGGGTAAGTTGATCCTGGGAATCTGGCAGTAACTCATCGGGGCTAAAAGACACCCTGTATTTAAGCTTGCATTCCTTCCACAGCAAGCGGCCTTACTGTGCAGTGTCCTTTTCTTGCTTCAATACTTGGAATAGCCTTAGCAAGTAAATGTTCTGTGTAGAAGCACGGGTGGAAAGTAATATTACCTCGATCCTCACCAGTGGTGATGCTCTAAATCAGGAGTATAAAACGTGTAGCCTCTAGACCAGTGTTTTTCAAACTTGGCAACTTTAAGATGTGTGGACTTCAACTCCCAATTGGAGTTGGAAATGGACTTCAATTCCCCACTGGCTGGGGAATTCTGGGAGTTGAAGTCCATACATCTTAAAGTTGCCAAGTTTGAAAAACACTGGTCTAGACCTCACACAGACTGGAGAGGGGAGGGAGAAGGCCCTCTTCGCCTTCTGTCTCCCCTCTGCGCACCCACCGCTGCTTCTTTTCTTCTCTTGGTCTTTCAGGAATTTCCTGATTTGCACCCCATCCTCTTTTTAATTCTCTCTTTTTTCCCGACATTTCCCATCCTCCCTAACCCTTCCCAACCACCCTCCAATCGCCTTGTGCTGTCTTCTCACCTATCCAGGTACTGTTCCGTTATGTTCCTTTCCCAAATATTGCTTGATGGATTTTGTGGCTCTGTTGGAATGTTCTGCATGTTTTCCTAGCCGTTGCCTGTTGCCTTGAGAAGAAATGGGACCTGCTGTAGGTGGATTGATATATTGCAATAAAACATGGTCCATTTTTGACTGAGGTTTGTAATACCACCATGACTGAGTTTGTGTGACACGGGCGGCCAAACCAAACAACCCATGTGCGGTGTGTACAGCATTCAACCGCTTTCTACAACTCAGATTCAGTGTTAAGGGATTTCGTCTAGAATCCCAATGTTAATTGTATATGTGTGGGGGTGGGTGTTTGAAACCCAATATGGTTAATACTTCTTTGAAAAACAAACTTTCTTCTCATGCGCATTGTTAGATGGATAATCTGGAACAATGACTGTACCATGAAGGGGGACTTGGGTCTATGGTTTGCCAATGGAAAAAAAAATCCCCCCTTTTTTCAGTGTCTTTAATAACAGCTTTCATTAGTATTTTGCTGTGGTTTTCTGATTGACTGTTTTAGTCATTCAATGTCTTGTTCTTTTATTATTTTTAACCTGTGTTCTGTTTTAAAATGTGGGTAACGTCCCTTGAGAGTCTTCAACTATGGGGAGGAATAGGGCAAATTTTAATCCCAGCAAAGCTTTTCTCAGGGGGTGTGGTGGCTCAGCGGGTAAGACACCAGGCTTGTCGATCGGAAGATCGCAAGTTTGGAGGTTTGAATCCCTAGTCCTGTGTGACGGAGTGAGCTCCCGCACTCGCTCCAGCTCTTGCCAACCTAGCAATTTGAAAGCATGCAAATGCAAGTAGATTAATAGGTACCACTTCGGTGGGTAGGTAACAGCATTCTGCGTGCATCATGCCAGCCACATGACTGTGGAAGCATCTTCGGACAACGCTGGCTCTTTGGCTAACAAACGGAGATGAGCACCGGCCCCTAGAGTCAGACACAACTGCACAAATGTACGGGGGGAACCTTTACCTTTTAATACCTCTTCTCTCCCCTTCCCCTTCCCCTTCCCCTTCCCCTTCCCCTTCCCCTTCCCCTTCCCCTTCCCCTTCCCCTTCCCCTTCCCTCTCTCTCCCTTCCCTCCCCTTCCCTTCCCCTTCTCTCTCTCCCTTCCCTTCCCTTCCCTTCCCTTCCCCTCCCCTCCCCTCCCCTCCCCTTCCCTTCCCTTCCCTTCCCTTCCCTTCCCTTCCCTTCCCTTCCCTTCCCTTCCTCTCTCTCTCTCTCTCTCTCTCTCTCTCTCTCTCTCTCTCTCTCTCTCTCTCTCTCTCTCTCTTTCTCTCTCTCTCTCTCCCCCTTCCCCTTCTCTTCTCTTTTCTTTCTTTCTTTTCTTTCTTTCTTTCTTTCTTTCTTTCTTTCTTTCTTTCTTTCTTTCTTCAGGGAATTCCTGAGTTTTCAAAAGAAGAGAGAAAAACTAGTAGGAGAGCAGAGACTGAAGTACTCAGACTTGCCGGTGGGAGCCAAAACACATTTCTAAACTGAAATGTGTATACTGTATTGTGCCTCTGTGTACATGTGTGTTTACTAGCATCTCCTGCATGTTGAAAAGAAAGTCTTAAATAAAATTAAACTTTCCCAAGCTTCAAATGCTAATAGTAATCTAAAAAAAGAAAGAGAGAAAAAACTGGGTCTTTCCCTTTTATTACCCATGATTACTTTAGATTAATTGTCAAGCTATCAGATAACCAAAAGATGTATTTCCATTAAACTGTCTCCCACCACCACCATCCCCATCACCCCTTGGTTTCTTCCTTGGTTTCTTCCCTGGTCTGGATTGTTCCTCTGTAATATATCTAAACAAACATTTGTTCCACTGATCATTTCTGGGCAAAAGACATGAATCACTAGACTGCAAAAAACCACAGAGGCAGCTGTTGATCATTACGAACAGTCATCTTGCTTAAGCAAACCACTGTTGGAAGGTTTCTTGGGGAAATGGCCTTGGCTTATAATGCATTGCTGTGTAATGAAAGCAAAGCCATAGAAATTAGAGCATTCCTCTTTAAAGCAGTTATTGTGCAACTGAATCCTTATTTCTTTCCCCAGTCATTTAGCAAGCTTATGGTTTATTATAGACAATGTATGGTTTTATTTATATGCATGTTTATTTGTTGCTTGCACCCAAGAATAATCTTCCCTGACTGAATGGGTTAGAACTGAACTTGACCCAGAGTTTACACCCTCAAGCATGTGAACTAAGAAAATTTCTTGGGATCATGTACAAAATGCTTTCCCTGCAACCAGGTGCAGTATTTGAAAGGAGACTTTGAGACCTGAAGGTGCCACTTTCATGAACATGGAGTGGAATGACGGATTTGCTTGAGAGAAATCCAGATTCAAAACCTCATTTTTAGCCATTAAACTCAATGGCCTGGTTGAATTACCACACTATGCCTCTTCTTTCATGGCTTTTAAACTGGTCACAATGCCAACTGTCACACTTTTAATTTATAGCTATGCTTATTTCTATTTTTATGTTCTGCCTTTCTTCTGGACATTCAAGGAGATCCGTAGGAAGGTCTCTCTTTGTTTCCCCCTCACCATAACAGTTTTTAGAGGGTTGAAAGATAGTTGACTGGGCCAAAGTCAACAAGTGAACTTCCATGGCTGGGGATGGACTTGAACTTGGGTCTCCCCATCTTGGTCCAGTAACTTAACCACTATTACTCACTGACTTCGTGTTTCAGACAGGTATCTGGGTGACTCCTGGGTGATAGAGAGCAATCCTATAATCTTTCTTACATGGAGAGAGATTTACTTCTCATACCTGAAGGGGGGAAAATGTAAAATAATTATGAAGGACATGGAAAGGAAACATCAGATAACTGGTCAGAAATCCCAGTCATAGTTCTATAATATCATTGTGAGAGATATCAAATATTGAGATGATCAGATATTCCAATAAAGACAACTGTTATTAGTGATGTGCAAAACTGATCATTTGCTGGAGTTGTAGGCAGCACCTAGGTAATCTTAGCTGATCTAGAAAACTAGCAGAGACCTTCCTCTCAGTTGGAGGATAATTTGGGAAATGTTGGCTAGACTGAGAAATTTAAAAAATTATTCTGGAAGATGACAATGGCAAACCACTTCTGTAACATTGCTGAGAACTGTGCATGATTTGTCCATGTAAATATCTTGGAAACAAGCTAAACTTGACTGTGGCTTTATTTACTGGTCAAAAATAGGTCTAGAGCAGTGGTCCCCAACCTTTCTGGCACCAGGGACCGGTCGTGGAAGAAAATTTTTCCACGGACTGGGTGGGGTGGGGTTTGGAGGCAAGAGCCAATTACTCACACCGGGGGGGGCGGGGTTTGCAGGCGGGAGCCAATCGCGTGCACCAGGGGTGGGGTAATTGCACACACCGGGGGGCAAGGTTTGCAGGAGGAAGCCCCGCGGCCCACTTCCTAACAGGCCGCGGCCCACTAGTGGGCCACGGCCCACAGGTTGGGGACCCCTGGTCTAGAGGGCAGCAGAGTAGGGAAAGCTGATGTACACAATGATTCCCTCTAATGCACAAATGTATGTTGGTGTGCTGATGTTTTTCAAGCCAATAGCTAGATGTAAATGTTGATGGAGAATAAGAATAGAATTTAAATAAATCTTAAAGCATCTTGCTATTTTTAACTCCTCTCTCTCTCCCTCACTCTGTTTCTCAGCTTCCAGCTTGAAATGCATGCTTTCCCCCCCCTCCCCCTCCTCTTTTCCAAACTTACCATTGTTACTTCTTTATGATTTTATTTCTTTATCTTCCACATCAAAGCTATGGTAGTCTATAGAAAGCAAATTAGGAATGCATTATTCTCCATGAAAAAAATCTCAGTGTGACTTATAATTCTATTTTTTTTTCCTAGCGTGTGGAATAACATAAATCAAAAGAAGCAATAGTCTACCTTGTGTTTTGACTACTTTGACCCTCTTCAACCCCTGCCAATTTTTATCTCATTTTTGTTTAACTTTGTACATCAGAGTTTAATTTTAAAGCTGGTCCAGAAGACAGTGATGTATAGGTTACATCAAGTATAGCTTAAATTACCCTCTCCCTAGTGATTTGAAGCTGGGGGGGGGGTCACTCCTGCAATGGGATATCAGTGTGAAAAAGAAATGGACAACACCTGCCCCTTGAACAGAGCCATCTTTGGCTACAGAAACATTTTTGCCTGGCTATAATTTATTGAGTGTTTTTAGATTTTCAAATACCTTTCCAACTCATGTTGAAATTTGTCCCATATATACTTTTGGATGGAGATGGATGGATGGATGGATGGATGGAGATAGGGTTTCATAAAATAAATAAATAAATAATATGGGAAAACAAATACACATTTTTTTCCATTTTGTGACTTTGATTTCATTGATTTCAGTGGATTGATCAAAATCATAGGATATTTCATAGGATATTTCATGGAATGCCCTTGCTAATTTGAAAATGGAGCATTCTGGTATTAGAGGCTGGCTAATTTGATGTTTAGCTTGCTAAAGGCATCCATGCTTTTCCTCAGCAAGGGGCTTCATGGGACAGGAATGATGCCATGAGTATTGCTGCAATACCGGCTCTGGGTCCTCTGCTGGTATTCCTGTGCATGCCTTGGAATTTTAGCATAGCCCTGTGTTTGTGTACATGAATGTTGTATATTTCTGTCCCTCTAATACAGGGGTGGGCAAAGTCAGGCCCGTGGGCCGTATAAGGCCCGCAGGGCTCCCGCCTATGGCCCACGGGGCTCCCGCCTGCAAACCCCGCCCCTTCCACGTGATTGGCTCCCGCCCACAAACCCCGCCCCCCAGTGCTTGTGATTGGCTCCTGCCCACAGACTCCGGCCCCCGGTCTGCGGAAATCCCAGAAACCCTGCCCCCCACCCCCCGGTCCCCGGTTATAAATATCCAAATGGCCCTTGGCAGAAAAAAGGTTCCCCACCCCTGCTCTAATACAAACCTACTTGGGTATCTTCAGAAGCCTTTTTCTAGATATCCTGCCAATGTGGTTAGCTACTAAAGAAGGGGGCATCTCTATTTCCATCTGACATGGCCTTGTCACTTCTTTGTTTGATTCTTGGTTGTGCTTTTATTCTGCCTTATAAAAAGTGAGAGTCAGTTTGGTGTAGTGGTTAAAGGCACCAGGCTAGAAACCAGGAGACCGTGAGTTCTAGTCCTCTCTTTGGCACAGTCACCAATTGGGTGACTTTGAGCCAGACGCTCCCAGTCCTAGGAAGAAGACAGACAATGGCAAAGCACTTCAGAAAATCTTGCCAAGGAAACTGTCCAGACGGTTGCCAGGAGTCAAGGCTGACTTGAAGGCAAAACCAAAAGATAATGAGGAGGATCCCCTGGACATTTACCTCCAGTATCCTAAGAATGTAGACTTTAGACAGCAATGTTTTATTGCTGCTCTTTACCTGTTGCCTTGCATCAAACATTTAGTTTGTTCTTCATTTTTGAGGAGGAGGAGGAGGACAATGATGATGATTGTAAACCGCCCAGAGTCTACTCTGGTAGAGATGGGCGGTGATAAATCCAAATACTAAATAAATAAATAAATAAATAATAAAATCTTGTCACCTTAAATGCTTCCTATTGTTGGAGAGTAATCCTTCTGGCTCTCTTGGGCCCGCAAGTCATGAAAGTAGGTGTCTGTGGGGTGGGGGGGTTAAGCACTTTTTATCTGAATTGCTTCTCGGTCAATGGAATAAACAGCTTTCCTGTACAGATGGGGAAGTGGTTTGGTTTTATACTGTAAGAAAAAAGAGTGCTGAAAAAAGCAACAATCTACCAAGCACAGGATGCATTGCACAGCAAAAAAAAAAAAAATCCTTACTGCCGTGACTCTCCTATTAAATCTGCAGCACGTGTAGAGGTTAATCCCTGGATCCGTCTGTAGCTGCTGTGTTCACCCTGGGAGATCTTTGCAGCAGGCTGCTGGGGTAGATGGGGTCAGCATTGCTGACTTTGGATCAGAGGGTCGTGTGATGAAGGAACCTTGAAGCACCGGCTCCTTTCAGACACTGGCTGCCTCTTGGCTCATTCTGTGGTTTCCCGGGGACTCCGCCAAATGCATCCTTGACTCCATGGCATGCAATGGGAGGGAGACTGTTCGGAATAGCCATTTTCTACCATAGCAGTGGGCTCATCCCCAAGCCGTTAAGGAAAGCTGATCCTGCGAAGCTTTTCTGCTGCTTTCATGGATGAAATTCCATGGCTGATGGATTTTGCTGTTACGTTTTTAATTGGTTAAATTATTTAGTTTGGTATGCTGTAAGCCGCCTAGAGTCTTCTGGAGTGGGCTGCAATAATAATAAATAATAAATAATAAATAAATAAATAAATAATAATAATAATAATAATAATCGCAAACAAGCAGGTTAAAATATTGTGGGATTTCCAAATACAAACTGATAAAGTCTTGGTGCATAACACACCAGATTTAACTGTGGTTGAAAAGAAGAAAGTGTGGATAATTGATGCAGCGATGCCAGGGGAGAGTAGAATAGAAGACAACAAATTGGAAAAGATCGCAAAGTATCAAGATCTGAAAATCAAAGTTGAAAGATCATGGCATAAAATGGCTGTGGTGGTCCCAGTGGTTATCGGCTCACTGGGTGCCATTCCAGAAAACCATGGATGGCACTTAGGAAATCTGCGCATTGACAAAATTTCCATCTGTCACTTACAAAAGGCCACCCTGCTTGGATCCGCACATATACTAAGCCGATACATTACGACCTCCCAGGTTCTTGGGAAGAACCTGATGCGAATGAAGGCCAACGCCAGCTAAAGAACTGGCAGCTGTGATTTCACATTGTTGTGATCAACATCATCATCATCATCATCATCATCATCATCATCATCATCAACATCATCTTGCTTCCTAGGTGTTTTTACTTCCAAGCCTGTGCTCTACTTTGTGATAATGCAAAACAAATGCCTCCCTTGTGATTCAAGACAGAGTGTTAAACTTTGGCCCAGCTGCCAGTTGCAACTCTCCTTTGGGAGGGATGCCTGGGGGGGAGGCATACTCTAAAAGTAGCACCCACCCTCTGGAATTTTATTTATTATTTATTTATTTGACTTTATAAGCTGCCCAACTCCAATGGACTCTGGGCAGCGTACAAAACTAGGGAAACAAAATCAGAGAAACAGAAAACAACATTAAACCAAATGGACAGCCCAGACTGAAATAATCTTAAGAGACAAGAAAAATCAAACAAGACAGGGGCCCTAGACAAACAATCATACATCAACCCCAGGCCTGGGATCCAAGCCAGGTTTTCAGAGCTTTCCGGAATCCTAGGAGAGAGGGCACACTCCTCATCTTTGGGGGATGCTGTTCTAGAGGGTGGGGGCCCAATATCTTGGCCCCAACTCTGCAGGCCTTCTGGAACACACTGAAGTCCTGGCTGTTTGCTCAGCCGTGGGGATCGGGAAGTGAATGAGGCCCAGATACCTTGTCATTACTTTGAGGTTGTTTATTCTCAGCTGCCATTCCTTTGTCTTTGATTGCATGTTGTGTGTTTTTGCAGTTATTCATATTGTTGTTTTAACTGCCCAGAGTCACTTTGGTGAGAGGGGAGGCCATATAAATAAAAACAAACGAACAGTTCTATTCCATGAAAGGGAGAACCTAGGAACACCTAGGAACAATAGAGTTGTCTCAAATGAGGAAGGCTATTTCTCCTCTGGTTTTCCTCCCCTACCCTTTTCTGCCTATCAACAACCTTTCCTACGTGCTACTGTCTATTAGCAAGAGTTCATGAGCAAAGGAGAAGACTTGAAATGTAAAAAAAAATTCAGAATGGCCTGTTTATGAAAGTTTAGGAATAGGTAGGGTGTACAAGGATGCATTAGGATGAGAATAAGAGAGAGATCTTGGAGCACTGATTAAAGAGGGGCAGAAGAGTTCCTGAAAGAATCCTTGCATTCTTGGAGGACAAGGACCTTAGATCACAGCATAGCCAGGGTGCCACCTTCCTTCTGAGCAACCTTTTTCAAAATACATTTTTCTTGTCATAAGAAATCCTGCCTTTTAAAATCCTATCAGGGACCTTTTTATAAATGACAAGCTGCATCCTCCTGGGCTTCATTCAAACTGGAATATTGTGTTGCTGTTGTGGGTTTTTTTTTTTTAAGTGGGACGCGGAGCAATATATCTAGTGCTTCTTTCTTGTTTTTCTGTTATCTTTTAAAAATGTATAGCCAAATTTTAATTAAGCATATTCTCTGGATGTTTGAACTCTGAATAAGAAAAGACACTCTTGCTTTATTTCCAGGGGATTAATTGTATCAATTTAAGTCTCTTTTTCTGATCTCTGCTATCGCAGCAGCTTTAAAAAAATTTTTTTTCCAATACCATCAACTGCACCTTGTGCAAACTGCAGAATGGTATATGTGGTTTCAAAATCTATTCCACTGAAGTCTTTTTTTCAGCATTACAAGAGATCATGTACACATGTTATTATGTATTCCTGCAACACTTGCTATAGGTCTTGCATTCCAAAAGTATAAACTACACTGTTTTATCTTATTAGCATTATCCTGGCTATTATTTGTTAATGATTTGCACATGGATGTTCTTCTAAACATATGCTCACATCCATTGTCAAAATAACATCATCTTGCTGCTTCAATCTTGGGCTATGTTGACAAAAGCATAATGTCCAGATCCTAGGAAGTAACGTTACTGCGATGTCTGCAGCTGGTAAGAAAACAGCAGAAGTCTTGTGTTCATTTCCTTTTTAAGGAAGCTATTGACAATCGGGCAGGGAAGACCAAGTTCATCTCCGGGAGAAACCCCTAATTTAAATAAGGGTTGGGCTCACCTTTCAAAGTTCTTCACTAAATGTGGTAGGGGATTTTTCCACACTTGTCCAGGGAAAGGAGAAATTATCCAACAATTTCTCAAGGGCAGGACTCCCTTTGCTTTCAGAAGTATATTGGTTGGAAATAAACCAGAGGAACTTCTCTGTGGCCATTCCACATTTTGGAACTTCCTGCCAAGGACGCCAGGCCAGTTCTTCTCTATAGACCTTGGTCAGGTGAAGCGGCTCTGCTGCTAAGCTGGGGAATTAAAGTGGTTTTTAAAAAGTATTGATTGTGCTTTCCATTGCATTTCTTAATTTGATTCCCATTCACCAGCCTTCACAGGAAGGGTCAAAAAAGGCAAGATGGCAGCTGTTGCAGCACAAACAAAGCCCCGCCCCTTTGTATGTGCTGCAACAAATGCATAAAAGGGGGCGGGGCTTTGATTGTGCTGCAACAGCTGCCATCTTGCCTTTTTTGACCCTCCCCGTGGATGCCCATGTTCTAGTTTTACTTTGCATGTATAATCGTTAGTCCCCTTAGTAGCAATTTATCTGTGAAAAGGCAGGGCATAAATTTATTTGTTTCTTTTACATTATTTGTATGGCGCTCACTGTAAGACTCTGGGTGAGGCATAGCCGTCAAATGTACAAATACAACAAATGGAACGGTTGGATTGGTAATTGAAGATGTATAAGTGTGGATAAATTATTTGAGAGTGCCAGTGCAGGCTTGGCATATTTGTGATGACATCTACTGCTAACAATTACTTTCATCAACTACTTTCATCTCAAACCATGTCAACATTTTACTGCTGAGTTTTCTTAAATTAAACACAAATCCAACTGATTTTTTGTTTCCTTTCTTTGCCTTTGTTTCCTGATAGGAGAAGATCCAGGATGCTGAGAGATCGGGAAATCAAGGGTTGTGAAGAATGTCTGAAAGAACTGGGCATGATTTAGTCTGCGCAAGACAAGCTGCAGAGGAGGCCTGATCATAGTCTCAACGTATCGGAAGAGTTCCCATTGCAGAAGATGGAGGAAGTGCTAAACACAACATCAAACCTTCAGGACAGGAAATTTCAACTCAAGGTAAGGCGATACTTCCCAGAGGTAAAAGATAGTTGGGAGTGGAACAGACTGATGTGGTGGTGGTGGTGAGCTTTTCTGCCCTGGAATAATTTAAGCAGAGGTTGCTTGCTACTGCAGATTGCCTACACCATTATCATATGCACGCATGGCAGGGCAACCCCACGGTGGCTAGCAGCTGCACGTCACGTTTCCGCAGAGTTGAGAGCCACAGCAGAAATGCAGTGACGCAAAATGGGTTGAGCTATGTCACCCAAGGCCAGAATTTTCTACTCCCCCCCACCCCAGTTTTATAATGGGAGACAGTTTGGAAAAACTTTTAAAAAATGGTTTTTAGATTTTCACGATGGTTTGTGCGTGATTTTTGCCTCAAAGCACCAAGAATTGTCTCTTTTCAGCCACTCTACTCAGAGCGGGTTCCCGAGCTGCAAAAACAGGTTTGGCAAAAGCTTATTCAGCTGGGGCTTCAGATCGCTCATCAAATTTATAGGGATTCATAAGATGCATCTCAAAGAGCCAATTTCGTCTAGTGGTTAAGGTGCTGGGCTAGAAACCAGGAGTCTGTGAGTTCTAGTCCCGCCTTAGGCATGAAAGCCGGCTGGATGACCTTGGGCCAGTCCCTCTCTCTCAGCCCAACTCACCTCAGAGGGTTGCTGTTGTGGGGAAAATAGGAGGAGGAAGAAGTATTAGGTATGTTCCCCGCCTTGAGTTATTTATAAAAATAATAAAGGCGGGATAAAAAATTTTAAAAAAATTGTAGGCTGTGAAATCCTGGGGAGTGTTCTGAGACCTCAAGAAGAGGAAGAGGAGGTAGAATGTTGATGATGATGTAGTGACAGTTTGGATACATACAGGTAGTCCTCACTTAATGACCATTTGTTTAGTGATGGTTCAGGCTTACGACGGTGCTGGAAAAAAGCGACTTACAACCGGTGCTCACACTTACGACCGTTGCAGTGTCCATGCGGTCATGTGATCTCGATTTGGGCACTTGGCAACCGGTCCATACTTATGACCATTGCCGCTTCCCATGGTCCCATGATCGCCATTTTCAACCTTCCCGGCTGGCTTCTGACAAGCAAAATCAATAGGGAACTACTGTAAGTGATTCGCTTCACAATTGCGGTGATTTGCTTAATGACCACTGCAAAAAAGTTCGTAAAATCGGGTCGGATTCACTTAATGACCTCTTCACTTAGTAACTGAAATTCCGGTCTCAGTTGTGGTCGTTAAGCGATGACTACCTGTACTGAAGTGGGACAGCCAAAAAATAAATGCACTGCTCACGGAGAAATAAACTTAAATTATAGCACCTGAAAGTGCGCTTGGCTGGGAGTTCATGTAGGATTTTTTTTTTTTAAGTCCAGAATGAAGCTGAAATTCTGCAGCTATCAGAAGAATTGCAGAACCACTGCATCTCTTCTGAACCAAATGACCTTTTCTTTTCATTATGTTACGAACCATTAAACGTTAAGGAATGTTGGAAAGGAAGGTAGTGCTTTAAATAATTGGGTGGGTGGGGCCAGGAGGCAAATTCCATTCTAGGGAGGACCAGCCCTCCCCATTAAAAAAACATGCCTTTCTGAAAAAACCGATAAGACATTTTAACAGACCTTCCTAGGGAAGTGAATGTGGACAGGCGCGCACAATGTGTGTTTGTAATGTGAAGTAAAAACGAAAATAAACAAGAAAAGAGATGAATGAATGTTATGGCTTTCAAATGACATGAAGTTTGAACAGAATAAATAGCCAACAAGGAGCACCTGCCCCAAAGCTGGTTAATTGCAATTTTAAGCCACCTTTCTTTGTCTCTAGTGTATGAGGGTGACATGAGTACAAGGTGAGCAAATCAATGATAGTGTCAGATTTTCTTAGTTTCCACATTGCATCTGACCTGGACGACACCAATGGTAGTCACAACTAACAAGGAAAATGAATCCGTCTGTCCTGATTTTATCACCCTAATGAGCACAAACAAAATATGTAGAGAAATGCTTTCCCCAAAGTTCTCAAGGTGCCTGCCCCTATCCCTCAACCTGCCCCTCAATAAGCCGAGATGAATGTCAGTTGCAAAGGACGGGGAAAACAGTTCTGTCGTTATCGTAGAAGTGCCTGTAAGTTTGAAAAGGATAATCAGTAAATAACAAAAAGAAAAGGTATGCAAGGCATTAAAGAAATGTCTGTGGCATCTTAATGAAAGATTTAACTCGGACTTCTGGGTTTTCACAAGCTGAGATCATGCATCCTGGTTTTAGGTTTATTAATTTGCTTATTTATGCCTTTGAATCAGTCTTGGCTCCTGGCAACTACATGGACAACTACACAGAGAAGTCCATGTAATTGTCTAGCCAATATTTTTGGGAGTGGTTTGCCCTTGCCCATGGCCTAGGGCTGAACATAAAGGGGTCAAACATCCCACTTTGCTATAATGAGGTTTGATTTTCACTTAGTACATTGTGCAAACTGGACTGCTGTAGCTGTCAATGGTTGTATACTATCTGGAAACCCACCATTGTATTGTCAGGCTGTGCAATATCTATTGGACATTTTGCATATTGCACACAATGATTAAAGCGTTCTTCGCAACATGGGTCCCTCCCCTCCCCCCAATGTGTTTCATTGCAACTTTCAGAATAACTTTGAGTTTTGGGAGTTGTACTCTACCCAATCAGGAAAGCCCTATTAATGGCACACTAGAATCACTCTAGTGATTCTCCAGAAAGCCAGTTTGGTATAGTGGTTAAGGCATCCGGCTAGAAACTGGGAGACCATGAGTTCTAGTCCTGCCTTAGACACAAAGCCAGTTGGGTGACCTTGGGCCAATCCCTCTCTCTCAGCCCTAGGAAGTAGGCAATGGCAAACCACTCCCAAAATCTTGTCAAGAAAACTGCAGGGACTTGCACAGGCAATTGTCAGGAGTCAAGACTGACTCAAGGGCACACACACACACACACACACACAGAGAGAGAGAGAGAATCGCCCTAGAAAAAAGGTGGTTCCCTTGGTAGACTTTGCCTTTCCTCTGAAATAATAGTTTTTGCAAGGGTTAGACCCTATCATTCCCAGAGTTTGTTACATGTTATTTTGAGTAGACAGATCCTAAATTATCCCAGATTCAAGTCTTCAGAATATCTTCGGGGGTGAATTTTGTCTGTTTTTCCTTCCTAAAGTCTTCTTTGCTCCCCCCCCCAATCATTTAGTAGACAAGAGGTAGATTTATATAAAGAGTAAGCTTTCAGATTTGTTCAGCCATTCCTGTTAACAGGCCAACGTTTCTCCCCCACTACCATATAGAATTTCCATGAAAGCATGATTTAATTTGCAGTTAATTAACTCATCAAATCATCATTTTGATTAATCAATTAATGCTTTCCAACCCAGCTGAGACATTCATAATTTCTTATGAATAAAATGGGCCTTAAAGAAAATCATATAGCAGGGTGATCAGCTGAAGTGAATGACAGCCCCTTTAAGTGATGCTTTTGAATAAGGTACCCTGGATGCTCCTTCAATTAAAGACTGAAAACCGTAATAGCCATTGATTTGATGCATTCCTTAATTACAGATTAAAATGTGAGGTTTACAATCAGAACTCATCCATGGTGGAAAAGGCTTAGCAGTAGTAAGGAAACAGCAGGGATGAGAGGCATGGACTGTTTCTCTTATAAGATCTTGTCTTTTTTTTTTTAATTTTTATCCCGCCCTTATTATTTTTATAAATAACTCAAGGCAGGGAACATACCCAATACTCCTTCCTCCTCCTATTTTCCCCACAACAACCCTGTGAGGTGAGTTGGGCTGAGAGAGAGTGACTGGCCCAAGGTCACCCAGCCGGCTTTCATGCCTAAGGCGGGACTAGAACTCTCAGTCTCCTGCTTTCCCATTGGCTCCTTCCTAGGGCTGAGAGAGAGGGACTGGCCCAAGGTCACCCAGCCGGCTTTCATGCCTAAGGCGGGACTAGAACTCTCAGTCTCCTGGTTTGCCATTGGCTCCTTCCTAGGGCTGAGAGACAGGGACTGGCCCAAGGTCACCCAGCCGGCTTTCATGCCTAAGGCGGGACTAGAACTTTCAGTCTCCTGGTTTCTAGCCCAGCACCTTAACCACTAGACCAGACTGGCTCTCTTTCACCTTGTGGGCTAGGGGGGACAAAAGCTGAAATCAGAACCATCTAGCTCTAGGGTACTGGGTTGCATATCATGCTGGAGCATCTTTATTTGCAAAGCATCTTTCCATCATCAGCAAGCCAGGAAACAGATTTTGTTTCTCCTCTTTGAGATAGACAAGATCCTCATTTTGCCACTTGACTTGAGGCAAGCAGGCTTTGTAGAGTGTTCCATAAAACTTGCACAACCTATTTGACTGGGGGTGGGGTGGGGTGGGGTGAGACAGTTTTCCACAAGCAACGCGTAGCTCCCTTAAAGATGGCCATCAGGGATTATACAATGTTTTACCCTCTCATTTTCTAAATTAAAAATGGTTGAGGGAGGGTGATAGAAATCCCAAGGTATTGCCTGTGAAAAAGTATTTTTCGCTAGAAATATATGACAAGGGATTATTGTTTGAAACCCTCCTTCTACCTTGATTCAGAAGCAGTCTTCCCCCCCTCCCCAAATTATATGATGCTTCGTTTGAAGAAACAGACTAGGAATTGTTTGGTCACCAAAGAGAGAACCTTCAGTTGATATGTAGAAGATACCAGAATAGCATTTTGTTGTTTATTCATTCAGTCACTTCCGACTCTTTGTGACTTCATGGACCAGCCCACGCCAGAGCTTCCTGTCGGCCATCACCATCCCCAGCTCCCCCACGGTCTCCAGAATATCATCCATCCATCTTGCCCTTGGTCGGCCCCTCTTCCTTTTGCCTTCCACTTTTCCTGGCATCAGCATCTTCTCCAGGGTATCCTGTCTTCTCATTATGTGGCCAAAGTACTTCAGTTTTGCCTTTAATATCCTTCCCTCAAGTGAGCAGTCTGGCTTTATTTCCTGGAGTATGGACTGGTTTGATCTTCTTGCAGTCCAAGGCACTCTCAGAATTTTCCTCCAACACCACAGTTCAAAGCATCTATCTTCCTTCAAGCATAAAACCAGCAAGCATAAAACCATATAAAAGCCTGGTTTGTTGAAAAAGCCATTGCTGGCTGAACTTGCACAACACCTTGTGTCTAGACCATGGTTTCTAAACCTCCATGGTTGGGTTGCTGCAACACGCTAACCCACAGATTATATAACTATGGCTTAGAGCATTATATGGCAGCATCTCTCCAGTGCTAGTTGAGCTCTGAAAGCTAAGGAGGGTTAAATCTAGTTAGTAATTGGATGGGAGACCACCAGAAATTAATATCAGGACTGTAGAGTAGCCTGGAAATTTTTTTTTTTTTAAGCAGTTGGCCAAATATTTAGGCGCTGTTGCCAGGAAACTACATGCATGTTTCCACGAAATCAGCAGCTGGAAGGAAACTTAGAGTAATGTTTATTTTGTGAATGTGATCAGAGGTTGAATGGGAGTCCCCTTGAGTTCTTCCGGGAAGAAAATGCCCATATCCTATTCCTTCTCTCCACCCTTAAATGTACAAGCCTTAAAAAATGACAGGAGCCTATTTTTCCTTGTGCATCTGGCGCTTGACATGCCCAGCTATTCTTTGAAATAGAGGTCAGCTTGTTAATGCATCATTTTATTTATTTATTTATTTATTTATTATTCAAATTTATTCCCCGCCCATCTCCCATGCAAGGGACTCTGGGCGGGTTACAATAAATAAAAAATTTAAAAACTATACAAAATATCTAAAAACACAAGCATAACATAATAAAATAAAATCCAAGATGGATTTGGACCCGCAGAATAGATCGTGGAGCTACGGGGCCAGCCAACCCCAGGAGGCACTACCACCTCCGAGTTTATTATCATAGTTTAAATTTGTTGGTTGGGCAAACAAAGCAAACCCTAACCATGGTTTGCCATCTATTGGCAGCTCTACTTCCAGGAACAGGAGAATCTGGAAGGAGAGGTTGCTAGAATGCTCTTTGTATACTTCTTGTTTCTTCACCTGCATTATGTGGCTTAAAGATGGAGATAGTCACTTTTGCCCCTCTCTTACAAAGCCAGATTCACAAACCAAAATAATTCCCTCCCCCAGGACAACTGAGATATCCAGAGGCCTTGCTGGCCCAGTTGCTTAATTCTTCCTCGTTTATCTGAGATTTGGGGGGAACCTCCCCCCCTTTCTTTTAAATCTTTTAAACCTGAACTTTCCAGGCATTTTCTAATAAGGGGTGTTGGGCCAAAGATTAAACCAGTGTTTCTCAACCTTGGCAACTTGAAGATGTGTGGACTTCAACTCCCAAAATCCTCTGGCTGGGGAGTTCTGGGAGTTGAAGTCCACACATCTTCAAGTTGCCAAGGTTGAGAAACACTGGATTAAACTAAGAAAAGCAATTTAGGATCGTTCCCTCCTCTCTAACCCGCTCACGTTTCAGGCAGCTGTTCGGTTTTGGAAGGGTGGGTGTCCTCAATTGGGGATCCTAGAAACGTGGCCTCGGCCGTTCGGGCTGGCTGTGCCCTTCGACGCCCCCGAATCGCGGCCGCCGCTTACCTCCCCCCGCCCCCCCCCAAACCAGAGCGACCCAACGCAAACAAAAAAGAAAGAAAAACCCAAGAACTTCCTAAAGGGGGTGAGACGGACCAACCCTTCAGGGTTTCTAAAAGGCCTTTTGCCGTCGCCTGCAGCGGCCTCCCTGGATCGGGGTCTCGCCCCCCCCCAGCCCCGGACTGTTTCCTTCTGCCCGGCTATACCTTTCCGACGCTGCGGGAGCATCTCTTCTTGCCAAATCGCCAATAGTTTCTAAAGGGGTCTCCCCCCCTCCCCCCTTGCTCTCATTTTCTTCCTCCTCTCCTTTCGTAGCCTCTGCGGCCCCGAACTGTTTGAACCTTTACAGTTTTCCGAAAGGAAAAAGCGGGGGGGGGGGGAGTGGGGGGAGAGTTAGGGGGGAGTGAGACTGACCACCTTTGCATTAAGGGTAGGTGCCCAGGTTTCAACCGGGGGAGACGGGGCAAACCTGCCCGCCTGCCTGCGAAGGATGCAGGATTGCAGATTGATCGGGTCGCCTCTGCTCAGGGATTCCTGCTGGACCGGCGCGGGGGGGGGAGCGGGGGCTTAGCTGCGGCGGGGCTCAGAGAAGCGGCGTCTGAGAAGCAAAGCGCTGCTCCCTCTCGGGCTGAAGAGAGTTTGTTGTCGCTTTTTTTTTTAGCAGGTGCAGTTTTAGATCCCCCCCCCCAAAAAAAAAAGTCCCAAATTTGCCCTTGAGTCAGCCTCCCCTTCTCCGCTCTCAGCCGCTCTGCCCTTTCTGGCATCTGCTCCAGCTGTGCCCGGCCTGGCCGCAGAAGGGGTTTCGCGCAATCAGCCTCAGCAGGAGCAGGAGAAAAAAGCGCAAAGCCGGAGAGTTTGGAAGCCGGTTTAGATCCGGGGCGCTTCTTTTCCCCCCCCCCCCTCTCCTCCTTCCGCCCGGCCGCGCGCTGGGGCTCCCCTGCGGAGAGAAGAGGGCCGAGGGCATCTTGTTCAAGGGAGTCGGGGCGCGGGAAAGCAGCCCAAACTCTCAAGGCGAGGCTCGGATCTCCCCTTTCTGGATGCCAAATCGTTTTGCGAAAGTGGAGGGTTGCGCGGGTTAACCTGAGCAACCGAACAGCCAGGTGGTTCTTGGGGAGAGGCGAAGCCTGTCTCTACCCCCCCCCCCCCTGGCGTTGCAAAGACTTCCGCGGCTCTCCAGTCGCTGGGTTGCCGGGGCGCTTACTCCCGAGCAAGCCCAAGTAGGATTGAAGCTTCGCTTCCTAAGCAAGAAAGTGCGCGTATCGCCCAGAAGTGCCGTTGGGGAGGTTCTGCAGTGGTGGGTCTGCGTGTGGGTCTGAAGACCCCGGTAATAAAACAAAACAAAACGCGTAGATACCTGCGTAGGGCTTGAGTCTAGAAAGAGAAAGACAGACATTGGGGATTATAGAAGCGTTGGTTTCTGTTCAGACAAAAGAGAAATGGTGGGAATGAAGAGATCCAGCCCAAAACTTGAATATAAGAATATTCTATTCTCATTCTATCTCTCCATGAAATCGAAGTTTCTCCTTGGAAAAGCTTTAGTTTTTGTTTGCAAAAACTAAACCAGGAGGGGCTTTTTAATTTTTAATCCGCAGCTGCATTCTTTGATGAAGACCGAGGGGTGTGTGCGTGCGCGCCCGCGCGCCCGTTAAAGAATTGATCAAAGTCTCAGGAGCGACGCGGTTGCAGTCCTTTCGCGGAGGGGATCCCTCTGCGACCCTTCCTCCTCCTTAATTGCTAATTAACATGGGATTTTAAAAAAAATGCCAAAGTATTGTGGAACCTTTTATTTCTCCCCATTGCTCCCTTCCCATCCAACCCTCTAACGGTTCTTTGGAGACTCGACGGACAAAACACCTGGATTGTAGGGACGAAGCTGCTGGAATCAGGAAAGCAAACTTTGCGGCCAGCGGTGTTCGCTAACCGAAACAATTTACATTCAAAGAAAGATTCCTCCTAAGCCGAAACGCATTTTGTTTAAAAGAAATCATTTGTAATCAGGAGAGCTTGAAATATATTTACAGTTTTTAAAAGGGTTCCCCCTTCTAATAAAAGTTTTGTTAAGTTTGCGAGGTATCTCTCGTCTCCGACATTTCGGAATAATTATGGCAAACCTGGCCCCGCTCTTGGAGAGTTCATTTTTCCTAAACTGAAGAGGCATGAAGTCCCTTTTATTTTTTACAAACCACCATAACAATAGTGTCATAGAGCTGTTCGAGAAGGGAAAACAATCCAATATTTATTTTGGCCTTCTTAGAAGACAATTACAGTTTCTTTTGGAATAAAGGGCGTATGTCAAACCAGTTGAAGGAAGGAAGGAAGGAAGGAAGGAAGGAAGGAAGGAAGGAAGGAAGGAAGGAAGGAAGGAGAAGAGGTGAGGTAGACAAGATTTCTTCCTGGGTATAATTCCACCACAGAACCAGGAATGGCAACCGCGCTTGATAGGGTGGTGCATCGCTCTTTTCTTTCTAGGAGTTTAGCGCCTTCGGAATGGAAACTTGTTTGCAATGTTAAAAACCCAGAGAATAGGACGCCTCCGACGCCGGGTCTTTTGAAGCAACTTTTCTTTTCCCTTCGACGGCTTCTGGCCCCTTTCCTAAGATCGGGTCGGACAATTCTTCTTCCTGCCCACTTCCTGCCGTTTGACCTTTCTTAGGCTCAGCTTTCCAAGGCCTTCGCGACCGTCTCCTGGAGCCAAATAGGCGAGCGTCAGTGGACGAACTTCCTATTGGCCTTCAGCGCGAAAAAGACCTGGAGAATGAATGGGAAGGACGCGGGGGCTTCAGGATGCACTTTTATCCACCTGAATGATCTTGGGGCACATGGGGGCGGGGGAGAAGGAGAAGGAGAAGAAGGAAAAGGAAGTTCAGTCAGTCAGAAGTCAGGAAAGGAATAAGGCCAGTGTCCACACGCCTGTGCCCGCCCAGTTCTTCCACACTCACTCCTGGAATTCTGCAATTTTAGGACGGGAGAGAGGCCCTAATACCTGCGGGGTCTGCAGCTCGAACCACAAACAACAAATTGACCCCCTCTCTTGCCTATTGTGGTTATTACTAGCTGCTGCCTTAATTTCCAGGACTTGTCTTCTTTACAAGAGAACAGCTGCTATAATAATAATAATAATAATAATAATAATAATAATAATAATAATAATTTTAAAACGTTGTTAGTTCCATAGGCACTAATTCTTATTATTCAATCACTAGAGAAGGCCGGATAGGATGTAAGAAAAAACTTGGCGTGCACCGACACACACACACACACACACACACACACACACACGAATGATAATCATAGGTTAGAATCCCTAAGCCTTTACTCTAAGCTAGAAGCCATGAGTCACTAACCTGGTCTGTGGCGGAATTAAGAGGAATTTGATTTGAAAACTGCCAGAACTCCTCTACCTTTAAAAGCAACACCCCCACCCCCACCTCGATCCCACCGAAGTTCCTTGGAAAAAGTGCAGCCGGGCTGGTTCCCTCCCCGTCCCCCACCCGCGCCCACCATAGCACCATCTTCCCCGCAACAACGAAAGCCCTGTCCGATTTTCAGAGGGGGATCAAACACCTAACTCTCCAATTCCCTTCCTCCTCGGATCCCCTCCAAATAATAATCCAAACTTCCCATCCGATTCCACCCCCCTCCCCGCCACCCCATGTCGTTTATAAGATTCATTTCCCGAGCAGTGAGTATGAGTTATAAAGAAGCTACTAACACGTGTTCCCTCTAGAGACCTTGTCCCCAGCTTTAAATTAAAGTCCAGTAGGATTACAAGAAGGTGGGGGGGGGGAAACGGGGGTTCCTCTCTCTTCCCTTTCAAAGCTACCGGGTAGGTAACAACGCTGCCAAACTATACCCAATGCCAAGCAGACGTGCCTACTTCTGCGCCCGGGGGGGGGGGGAGAGAGAGAGGTGGGGTTGAATTCTACTCAAGCGGCGCCTTACTAAAATGTGGGCATTTTTAATTTAGCAACACCAGACCGATAGAGGTTGGGCCGGCGTAGCAGACAAGCCACTGCAAACGTCGCTTTCGTTCTCTCGCGCTCCCTTCCTGTTGGGCAAACTTTTTTGCCTCCCTCGCCCCCAGCCTGGATCATTGTGTGCTAAATGCAGAGGAAGGTGGCATCTGACATCCTGAGGATTACATACAGTAAGGGGAAGATGAACAGATTGTTGGCGGGGGGCGGGGGGCGGGGGGGGGCGGGCGGGCGTGAGAGACAGAGAATCGTCTGCTTGGTTCTCTGGTTAGGAGTCTGGAAGTGTCCGGAGCGTTTTTAAAAAGAGAGTTTCCCAAGGGCGATGCCAGTTTAGGAAAAACAGGCACGTTCCTTGGGAAGGTGAAAGGGGGAGAGCGTGGGTAATTTTCCTCTCTTAAAAAAAAATGCCGCCCGTTTATTACTCCCTGCCTCGCAAGCCTTGAAATCACCCCACGCCTGATTTTGAACCCGCAACAGCTATTAACGAGAGGCGTAGCCTTTTTACATCTAAATTGCCTTCGAAAGAGGAAAAATACGCGGATATTTTTTTTTGCCTAAGACTCTCATCCTCACTGCTTCCATTCTTGCTGAGTTCCCACGGTGTCATTTATCTATTTAAACTTCACACTCCACGTTACAAATTCAACCCCTCCCCAAGCCTTGCCCGTACCGGACAAGCTCCACCTTTCAGACAAATTGGAGATTACCCGGAGGGCATCCAGCTCTTAAAATAATTTCTTTCCTCCTTTACTTTGGCCTTCCTTCCTTCCTTCCTTCCTTCCTTCCTTCCTTCCTTCCTTCCTTCCTTCCTTCCTTCCTTCCTTCCTTCCTTCCTTCCTTCCTTCCTTCTTAAAGGACAGAGACGAGGAGGTGCCCATTTGAAATTATTGGTCAAGTCTTTCAAAGCTGATGGGGGGGGGTTCTTTCTTTCCTTCCCCCCTCCTTTGCTCTCCCCCCCCCCCAGTCTCCACGCACATAGGTAGCAAATACTTTGTTTTCCCCCTTTTTAAAAATAATTGTTGCGACTGGTCCCCACCTCCTTCGCAGTTGAGCTGTTTCGGACGTGAATTATTGGTGCGCAGTGCCCGGTCCGCGTCCTGCCGGCGTTGCGAGAAAGCACATTCCGGGGGACGCTGACGGAGGCGCCAATGGATAGATGGGCAGATGTTAGGGCGGACCTAGCAGCCCGCGAAGCCGGAGCGGAGGGAGAAGCGGCGGGAGGGAGAAAAAATGAGGGCCACTTTTCCGGGTGGTAGGAAAGTGGCTTCTTCTGGTGCAAACACACGCGCCCGCCAGCACACAGCCCCGCTCGCCGAGCAGCTACCGAAATAACTTTTTGTTGGAGGGGGGTGCCGCTTAAAGGGATCTAATCTTCTGGGGACTAGATCCTGCATCAAGCGCAGAGAAAAGGTGTCGCGCACCGGCGTCGGGGAGATGGAAGCGCGAGAGAAATCCGGCCGCCGAAGCGAGCGTCGGGAAGGCGCTCCTTCAGAGGAAGGGTGGAAATGAAGAGGAAACCTCGGGTTTCCCAGGTTTTCTGCAGCAATTTCCCGAGGGCTTCAAAAAGAACTTGGTGTGTGTGGGGGGGTATTTCATGCGAACGGCCGATTCCCTTTTGGTGGGTGGGGGGACAATGAGGATGAAAGGGGGGGAAATCAAACTTTTCTATTCTTTTCTGTTGGGGGGGAGTGTTTTCCCTCTTTCACACAGGTGCCCCCGGGGAAAAAACAGCCCCCCTCCGGAAACTCAGTTTTTCTAGAGGAAGGTAAAAACATCTGCGTTGAGTGACACCTTTGGACGAGTCCCAAAAACCCTGGCGAAGGAGCCTTCGCTCGCGCTTTAAAAATCTTACCTCGAGAATAAAAAGTGAGGTCGTTTTGTTCTCTCCCCCCTCCCCCACTTTCACTCTTGCGCCCCTTCGCAAACCGGAGAGAGAGAGAGAGAGAAAGCAAGAATTATTTACTATTGACGTTTCCTGCACTTTCTCTTAAGCCAAAGAGCATCTGGGTCTTAAAGGCGCGGGGCCGTGATTTGCTGGTCTGTTATTAAATATCTCTCAGCCACACAAAGAAAAAAAAAAAAGGGGGGGGGGAGAGGGGAGGTAGGGGCGGAGGAGAGCGCAGGGTGGGGTGCAATTGGCACTCGAGTGGGTGCTTGGCTGTACCTTCTGATCCATGTTCATAAAGCACTTGAGACACAGTTAAGAGACCAGCCTCTTCTCCTTCTAGCCCCCCCCCGCGTTCTCCCCCCCCCCGTTTTGCCGTACCTTATTTTGCAAGCCAGGGAGACCCAATCAAACGCGCAGCGCATCGATTCGCCAAGCGCTCGTTGGCAAAGCGAAGAGGGTTCCCCCCCGTCCTTTTTTTTTTTCTCTCTCTTTAGATCTCTTCGCCGCCAATGAACTTGGACTAGAAAGAGGAGAGGGAGGGGGAGCGATCGGCTGCTGCTTCTTGATTTTGGGGGTTGTTTTTTTAAAAAGAAAAAAAAGTACGTCGCCTGCGTCTGGCTGGAGGAGGAGGAAAGGCAAACTAGCGCGCGTTCTTCTTTGGCCATGGACTACGTTTAGCCAATCTTGTCTTCTCTTGATTCGGTTTTGCTTTTTTTTTCCCCCCTCCTCTTCCCTTCTCCCCGCTGTTTTAAAGATTCCTGGGGGCAAAGATGGGCACGGAAACGTGAAACTAAGGAGGTGGAGACGCGTTCCCGAAGCGGCGTTTCTCTGCTGCAAAATCCGACTCCAAGCCGGAAATCTTGGCTGCGCCGCTGCGATCGGTTGAAAAGCTCCCACCACCTCCAGGGCACGCGCTGGTAAGTCGTGCCGGCGGGGGGGACGAACAGAGGGGGAGAGAGAGAAGAAAAGTGGGTGTGATTCCCCCCTCCCCCGCTAAATGCTTGAAGGCTCTGGGTCTTCGAGGGGTCGGCTCGGTGCGTTCTGTGGGAAACGAAGTGCCATTAGGAGTAGCTCTCGGGGTTGATGTCCGGAGGCCCCTCCCTCAGCAGAACGCGATGTCCCCAGCCGCCCTTACCCAATGCGGAAGATTTCTTTGGGAACGAGTGAAGGAATTTACGTTGTCACTTAAAAAGGAAGCCCCCCCCCCCCTCCAAGTTAGTGCAGGACTTCCCGTGTCCCAAGTTCTCAGCTAGAGAAGATGTACTGTAGTTGCTTTCAGGGAGGAAGAGGAGATATAGGGCAAGGGAGAGGGGAGGGCGCAACAACCCCCCCCCCCATCTTGCGGGATGGAACTTACCCCCAAGTTGGGGTCCGCGAGACTGCCCCCCCCCGTGCGCAGCAACTTCAAAAGGCTTCATTTTAAAGGAGAGAGAAAAGTTCCAGAAGGCTAGAAACGGGGACGCGGGTGGGGGGGGGGGGGGGAAGAAGCTTTTTGGCCGGGCCTGTTATTGTCTGAATGCAGAGCAATCCCCCCCACCCCCGCCGTGGAACTGGCAAGCCGACGGTCTGTTTCCCGGCTCCGGTTTGGCTTTGACAGGTCGACTGCCGAGGGCCGAACCGGTGGAAGTCCCTGGCGGCAGCGTTTGGGCTGAGAAAAGCCAAGCCTTGAAAGCGTTTCTTAATTTTTTTTTTTTGGTGGGGGGGGGGAGTGTCTCTTTCCTTGTTGAAGAAGGGAGCGCCCCTCCCTCCTCGGGACATGTTGGGAGCAGCTCGCCAAGTCCCCCCGCTGAATGGGAAAGGGGAGCTGCGAGCAGCCGAGGATGGCGCAAGGCCGAGGATGGAGGGCGCTTTCCCGGAGACACCGCCCCCCCCCCCCCCGCTTGCAAGAGAGCGCCGGGGAGCTGGGCTTTCGGTAAAGGGAAAACGGCCCTTTATTTTAACTTCTTGGACGGCTCATCCCCGAGTGGGATCGGGCAGACGGGATCATTTTCCCGGGCAGGGGGTGGGTGGGTTAGAAAAACCCTGGAGGTGAGTTTCTGCTCTTGTCCCAAACTGAGTTGAGGCGGAGGCGGGGTTACCAGTGTGCTTCTCTCCCCGGGTTCCGCGGCTGCAACGCGGGTGTGCGGAGCTGCAAAGTTTGGGTCTCACCTGCGGAAAAGGGGAGGGGGGGCTTGTCCTCGTCCTCGGTAATTCAGTGGGTCCCTAAGCGAGAGAAGCCGCTTCTTGGGGGTGGGGAACTTAACGGCGAGCAAACCCATCATTCAGATGCTGCTGCAGAAGGCAGAGCCCCCGCCCTGGTCTCTGGGGGAACCTCTCCCTCCCTTGCTGGAGGGGGGGGCTGAAAAGTTCCTTGGCTGGCGGGTCCAGGGGGGGGGGGGGGAAGGAGGCGTCCAGAATGGCGCTTGGCTTGAGCGGGGAGTTTCTGGAGGGAGAGAAAAGCCCCGCCTCCCTCCCTCTCTCGCCCCTCCTCCTTTTCCCGGCTCTGAACTTGGGGAGGGGGATCCGGATGCCCCTCTGCCGCCTGGCCCGCCCCCCCTTCCCTTTGCCCCCGGTGCGCTCCCGGGCGGCTGCCGGGCGAGGTGCAAAGAGGGAAGGCGCGGCGGCGTCGGCGGCGGCGGCACGAACAGCCCCGGCGGCGGCGGCGGCGGCGGCGGCGGGCGCCCCGGTCTCGCGCTTTCTGCCCGGGCGACGAGTTGGGAGTCACGCCGCGCTGCTCTCTTTTTCCCTTCAAGCTCTGCCTGTGGCCGGAGCCGCCGCCGCAGCCGCTCCTCCAGCGCCGAAGGAGACCAGCCGCCGCCGCCGCCGCGGGAAGAGGAGCCGCCGCCGCAGCGACGCCGCCTCCGGCTTTGAGCCGCCGGGAGCGAAGAGCGGCGAAGAGGGGGCGAGAGCGAAGCGCGCCCGGGGGAAAGCGCGGAGCTGATGCCGTGAGGGCTCCCGAGAGCAGGAGGAGGCGCCGCCGCCGCCTCGGCCGGGGAGGAGCGGGGGCTCCGAGGGGCTGGCCCCATCCCTCCCTCCCGCTCGTCGGGGGCTTCTCCGCCTCCTCCTGGCCGCGGGGCGATCTGTCAAACTCAGCCGCCCTGCCGCCGCGACTTGCGGCAGCCCCAGCAGCCCCGCCGCCGCCGCCGCCGCCGCCGCGATCGGGGCAGTCCTTGCGCCCTGCTTTCGCGGCTTGCCTCCGCCTCCGTCTCCTCCTCTTCCACCCCAGCGTGCATGCCCAGCGGCGGCGGCGGCGG
Source organism: Charina bottae (assembly GCA_023362775.1). Taxonomy (NCBI): domain Eukaryota; kingdom Metazoa; phylum Chordata; class Lepidosauria; order Squamata; family Charinaidae; genus Charina; species Charina bottae. The sequence continues at coordinate 15,261,680 of JALMGJ010000015.1, forward strand.
CGGCGCGGCGGCGGCAGCAGCAGCAGCAGCAACAACAACAACAACAAAAAAGCAACAGCCGCCGCAGCAGCACCCCCAGCGCCAGCGGCAGCAGCGGCAGCGGCAGCCTCGCAGCCCAGCCTGGAGTGGCTCCAGCGGGGGGGGCGCCCTGAAGCCCGACGCCTTGCCTCTGCCAGCCCGGAGACGCCGCCAGCCCCCCCGTCTCCTCCAGGCGCTGCCGGCGGACGCGGCCAGGCAAGATGCCCAGGAGGAAACAGCAAGCGCCCCGGCGCGCAGCAGGTACGAGAATCGGACTCTTGGGGCGCTTTGGGCAGGGAGAGAGAGGGCGCCCCTTCTCCCCCCCCCCCCCCAAGGCTCTCCTTTCGGCGGCCGCGAATCTGGAGCTAGAGAGGCACCTCCGGTCCTCCCCCTGGCACAGCTCGCTTTCTCCCCCCCCCCCCCCCCCACTTTCTTTTCCTCTTCCTTACCGGCCAGACCCTTCGTGGCGGCTTTTTCCCTTTTGCCCACCCCCCACCCCGTTGCAAAGAAGCAGGGGAGGGAGGAGGTGCGGGGGTTCCTAGCAAAGACCCCCTCCTTTTTGGAGTTCTTTGCAGGACTTTGGCTTTTACGGGGAGGAGGGGGAAACCTTTGGGCTCCAGACCTTCCGTTGCGCTGACACACTTCTAAACCGGTGCTTTATATCCCCCCCCCCCATGTTTGCTTCTCTCCCTCTGGTCCCTGATTTTCAAGGGTCCTCTCCCCCCTCCCCCCCAAAGAAAAGATGGTTGAGCTATTTGGCTTGTCTTCTCCTGCCAGTGGAGATTTAGGGGGTGATGGTGTGCATTCCTGCCTTCAACTTTCTTTCTGGTTCTTTCGAAGGGCTGGGGTGGGCTGCAGGACAGCGGCACAGGACCATCCTCCTCCTCTTTCCTTTCATTCCTAAGGTTGAGGGTTACAGGAGACTAGAGTGAAAGAGATCCTGTGCATGGTGAGATGATGACGGTCAATAATGGGTTTTTGCATTTCCTTTTATACTTCCCAGAATTTTTTTTTCTCTTTCTGTTTTTGTTCCCCTTCCCATCACGCTAGTTACCCATCAAGGTTTGTTCTTTGGGGTAAGGCTTTATTTGCAAAACCAACCTTCCTTCCTTCCTTCCTTCCTTCCTTCCTTCCTTCCTTCCTTCCTTCCTTCCTTCCTTCCTTCTCCTCTTTAGTACATTTTATTGGCAGTCATCTTTAACGCAAGTAGGCCTCAATAGAATCTAAGACGCCTCCATTGGCCTGTTTGGTATCCTGGATTTGATGGCTGATTGAGGCTCTTATCATCTGTTTGCTTTTCATTCATTCCCGATAAACCTCAATAAATCACTTGCCATGGTAACAGTGACTCCATATGACGTCACATGTGTGGCCTTTGAAGCAATGTCAGTATAACTTTTAGGGGGTTTCAGCTCTGCCACAAGGTGTGGTCTGTGCTCTGTGGGCCTTGGATTTCACAAGGAGTTCTCCTACTAAGAGAATAGTCTGTGAGGACTCTCAGTTCTTGCTGAAGGAAGGTGTCTTTTTCAGTATCTTCTAAGAAATATCTTGATCTGCAAGAAAACAACTTAGGCAGGTTTTTGTAGGTGACGAGTTTTAATTTTTAAAGGAATTGTTTTGCATATCTAATAGACCCAGGACTTCACTACCATAACTCATTTCTTCCCAAAGCGCGTTTCTGTTTATTGCCACTCCTCCCCCTCCTCCCCCAAAAAGGAAGAAGCTTGTTTTTTCCTGTCACTGTTTAGCATCATTTGGCATCTGGAAAGTTTAGAAGTTTTTCTTTATAGTGTGTGAAAAGATGTGCATGCACACACAAATTTCATCATTAGCTGCCTTCTGGATGAATGTGACTTTTGCTTTCAAACTGATTTGGAATTCCGTTGCATGAAATGGAATTTTATTTCAAAATTATTTTATTAAAATGGAAAGGCAGGCTTGCAAGCTGTGGTTAATTTCAAGGTGAAATTCGGTTTTCTCCTTCTGGTTGAACTAACTGTGAAAGTCACACTGAACAGGAAAGAAAAGTTTCTAGACCATAGGCTTTGACACTGGAGTGGGTGGGATGGCCTGAATATTCTGTTGCACCATTAGGTATGGGTGGATGTGTGTATTTGCATGTGTCCCTTTAGTTTCTCTTTTCTTTTCAGTGGGTATAAGCCAGTTCTTCTGTGTGTGCCTTGCTGGGAAAAAGTGAAGTATCTTTTTCGTAGGGGAAGGGGGGTGGGCTAAATATAATGCATGGGTAGTAGAGCCCCTTTCGCAAACATGCTAAATTACTTTAAGGCAATTATCATATCTAGCCTGGAGCCTTTTTGTTGTTGTTGTTGTTAAGGTGTCATAAAAGACTGCGGCTCTTTATAAATAAAACATAGGTTAGTTAAGAAAATTCATTAGTTAAAAAAATAAGATTATAGGGCTAATAGGAAATGGAAGAATAGACTTGCTCTATCAAAATGTCCCGTCAAAATGACTTTGTTTCATATTTGATTTAATTGTCTTTCTCCTGACAGGCACATTTATCAATAGCTTAATGGTCAATCCGATGTTGGCAGAGTGAATGCTTTCATTCTTTCTCCTACATTCGGTTTGCTTTTCCTTGATCAAAATGCCTTTGGTTAATGGATGTGCCGGGTGGTGCGGATAGCACATGGAAGATCTGCTTAGTTAGGGTAGGGGAAGTACGGCTGCCATTGGGAAGGACAAATGAGCATGAAGTTAATGGTTTTTCCTAATGTTAATATACCAGAAACTATGTGTATGTATTATATGTGTGTCTGTGTGTGTGTGTGTGTGTGTATGCACTCACACCCACTTACATATACATACCTATCTTTGATTTCACAGCTGCAAGTTATAAGATTCATGGCTGCTTTTGTGGTGCACTTGGAGTGATGACAAATTTACTGCTTTGTACTAATAGAGCAAATGGTGGGGGGGATTACATGTGTTGGAGAGAAAGCACACAAGCACATACATACACGTTGATTCATCATTCAGGAAATTCAGCTTCCAGCAAGCTTGAAAAATATTCTTGGAAATCTATCTGTCCCTCTGCGTACCTGCCTATCTACCTACCCCCTTTTCTCTCCCTCCTTCTCTCTCTCTCTCTCCTCCTCCTCCTCCTCACTGAAAGGTCCGCTCAGCCATTAAAAAAAAAGAGGAAAGTTGTTTTGCTAGCTTCATTAGTGTTCACCTAATTAGCTGTAAACCTGATGGATTCCTGACAGCTTTAATGATTGGAGATGACAAGCTCCACGCAGTGTCATCCAGCGGAATTAGGTTTGGAGCTAGTTTGATGTAATCAAGTTGATATTACACAGTCCTGGTTGCCTTTAGTTGTGCATTAACTCAATTTTCTGCTGCAGGTGACAAATGGGTTTTGGTACCTGGATAATCATGTCATAGGAATTAGGGCCCTCATAATGGTCTGGAGTAGAATAACAACAACAAAGCTCTCCTAGCCGCACTTCGAGCTTGCTGCGCACATTACAGACAGGTGTGCAAATTCTTCATGTCTAGCTCAGAGTGTTCACACCACAAGGGAGAAGACTGAATCTGTCCTGAAGAACCAAGAATCAGAGAAAAGGACATTGTCGGTTTGTTGACTTTAAGTCTTAGGTTAAGTGGCATGGACAGAATGGTAGATAAGGAGAGGATGAGAAAAATTTCCAAGAGTGCACAGTGGATTGGGGCACTTGCGTTCAAAGATGGTGTAAGTTGAGGAGAAGCTGCAGAATAGGACAGCAGAGGATTTTATATGAATCAAGGACATCCAGGATGATCTGCTTGAAATGACACCTGTTCATGTATTTAAATTCTTAAAATATAAATCACTGTCTTTTCAGATGGTGGGGGGAAGATGTGACTGTAATTCTTACATTTCCTGGGAAAGAGAATAATTGCATTTTCTGCTCCCAAGACGCAATTTGAAAAGAGGCCTGTTTTTGCACAGTTAAGCTGCACCCTCACTTTGACCCTCTTCCAGGGGTTTTGGGGGAAAGGTGCTGAGATTAAAAGAGTTGAGGTATGAATCTAGTCACCCTAAACTGAGACATCCCACCGGAGGCCCGGAAAACGGGGTCACGTTCGATGCTTGGCAAAACACTTTAGTGAGGTTCCGAACCATGAACACCTAGGGCAACTTTGACCTCTACAGTCTGTGGCTTGCACTGTAAGATGGGCCGAGATGTCTTTTCCCCAGAATTGTGTGTGTGTGGTGTTGTGGGTGTGTGTTTAGAAGAACCCTGAAAGTGACTTTTTAACTTCAGCCACGGAAAGTAGAGAAATAGATGGGGTTTCCCCCCCTCTATTTCCTTCTTCTGTGCTTTAATCTCTAACAGTCTTGAACCGCTTTGGTGATCTTACATCACAGTGCAGGTGGCAACTTCTTGGAGTCACAAAGTGGAAGGGTGAGTGAATGCAACATACCTTATTTTCCCACTCAATTCCGTCAGTTCGGGGAATTGAATTCACCTGAGCTTGTATTTTACAAGTAGCTTTGTGCCAGCGATTTTTGAGCAGCAGTAGAGAAGAAACAATGAAACAATTTGCAAGGCATTCCCAACTCTTACTTGTTATATCTATCTCTCTATCTCTTTATCTATCTCCTTCCTTCCTTCCTTCCTTCCTTCCTTCCTTCCTTCCTTCCTTCCTTCCTTCCTTCCTTCCTTCCTTCCTTCCTTCCTTCCTTCTGTGGAGCATAAATTCTTCCCAGCAGCAAGCTGACAAAATGATTAGTTATGGTTCCCCTTTGCTTATTCCACCCCCCCCTGCCCCGGTTGCAAAGTATGAGGAACAATTAAAAAAAAAAGGGAAGGGTGGTAGTGGGAATGGGGTGGTTCCCCCCTCCCCAAAGCAATCCTAATTCCTCTGAATAGCTGGTTGGAAAAGAGAATTTTCTGGAATCAGCTGCCACTACTCCTATTAGCTTGACAGCTGTCAATTAGCTCTTCAGCGTTCTCCTGGGCCAATAGTTTATTGTGTGCAGTTGATGTTGTCATTTTCTTCTCCGTTTTGCCTTGAGCGTTGTGATGAGCTGGAGTGAAATAGTCAATAACTGATGTATCAGCAGTTATTTCTTACATTGGCTCACGAGTCTGCATTTTACCCCCTTTTTTTCTTCTATACTAAAGATTGTTTTGTAAAGTGATTAGAATGAATTGTGACTGCTGCAGGGTTATGGGAAACACAGTCTATTGCTATGTATCTGTGTGCGAGGTAGGAAGATTATCTTCAGTTTTTTCTGTTTGCCAAGGCTGTTTCTGTGATCAGGGAGAACGGATGAAAAGGAAGGTGCTGTTGGTGGGCTCAAGATCATCTTCAGAGCAAAGAAAATTGGGGAAGGCTCAAGCTGCACAGTTGTGTGTGCAAATGGGTCAGTAAAAGGGTGAATAAAAAGGAAATTATTTGCACCTTGGACAGAGACGGAGACCCTGTCCTGTTTACTCCACGCTGTGGGTATCCTTCATAGCTTTATGTCCTGACCATTTAGAAGGCAATCTGTCTGCAGATTTTATTTACAGTTCAAATGGATCTCCCAAATTCTTAATATTAGGCAAAAATTAGCTACCATCTCTCAGTGCAACACTACTATGAATTAAGCATATACGCCTAGAAACCGTGGCTATTTAAAAAAAATCGCATGATCTTAACATAATTTTCAAAATCATTAGGTATTAGGTATAAAAACAGCCACTTCAGATATTAAACTCTTGGAATCCTTTTCTTTATTTAGTGACACTCCCAAATTATGGTGTATCTGTTGAAAGATTTTTTTTAAAAGAATTCGAAGGTGAATGCAATATATTGCATTTAATAATAGTGATATAGACTGGTTCATCTAGACAGATAATATGCAGTTGTAATTAGAGGGAATAGACAGGCATTCATTTTTAAATTCTTTGACACATGCATAAAATTGTCATCTTATCTTATTCTATGACTATTTTATGTTAGCTTGATAAAGTGTCCTGATACATGCATTTAAATGTCTCTAAGCCTTTCTTTCTTTTTTAAAATCCAGACAGATTAATTCTAGTTTCTAGCATTTGCAGACTCATTAAATTAATTTCCTAAATCTGACTAAACAGTGAATGTGTTGTATTTCAGTAACACATAACAGGAGGGAGGGAAAGCATCGTTTGGTTAGGCTGCTCTTGTTTTAAAAGATTTTAAAAAGATTTAAAAGCAGAAGTTAAAGAGAAAGCAATGGAGAAGTATTCTCTGTGGTTTGAGTGCTTTGCATTTATAAACCTATGAATTATAATTTGGATGAATTTTGGGGAAGACATTATGATGATTTATCTCAAAAATAAAAATCCAGAGCCAGCCTGCCTTCCTTCCTTCCTTCCTTCCTTCCTTCCTTCCTTCCTTCCTTCCTTCCTTCCTTCCTTCCTTCCTTCCTTCCTTCTTTTGTTTTAAGTTCAGTAGAAATGGGAAACTCCATCAGCCACTAAGACTAACATGTAAGGGGAAAAAAATAATCAAGAAATTTCTGAGTATTTGCCAGCTTTCTAGCACCCCATAAGTTTAATTACAAATAATGGACTTAAAGGATAATTTAGTCTTCCATATTATCCGGTCTCTTCCTAACTGATTGTTGTTCTTTTCCTTTTGTCCACAACAATGTCTTTTAGATGTTTAGTTTCATGGTAGGGTCTGTCATATCCATTTCCCAATCCAACTTCCAGCCAGTAAAAATCTAGCTGAACTTGACACCTCTTGGAATAATGTTATCATTTTTTACTTTTTAAAAAATCCACTTATTTGTGCATGTCTTGCCAGCCTTGAAATTACAGCATCTTCTTAACAAGGCTAGTGCTCAGATTGAAAGGTCAAAAGGGCAGCTGCAAAACCTGTATTGGAGAAATGGGAAGTCATGTTGAAACCTCTGCCCGAACTCTGGTCCAGCATAATATGTTTTGCTAAGGAAAAAAAAAATCCTACATTTTAAGATGACTGGGATTCATTAATGTTCAGTATTTCATTTTCATCCAATGTCCCAGCCTCTCTTGTGTTCTTTGTAGAATGCAGGTTGCATAAAACAGGCCATTTCTTTTAATGAACAATTTAATGTAAATGGGATCTGAATTTAAATTAATATTAATGAAGCTTTGAGTGAATTTATTTTGCATACACAAAGAGTTGTGACTCTTTCACCCATATACTCTTGTGTCTGTATGTACAAGCACATTTTGATAGGAAGGCTGGTTAGCTTTTTTTAAAAAAATCTTTTACTGTATTGTTTTTAGTGCATGATTACAAATGTTCTGTAAATGTTTTAATACCTTTGTCTCCTTCTTGGAGCAGCATTAAGCAGAACATCCGCTGTGCAAACATGGGCATAGTGTTTTTTTTTTAATCTCCATTTTTAGTAACTCTCGTGGCTCTTTCTTGTTCTAATTTTGACTTGAGTTGTGCTCTGATGCTTTGAAAAATTGTTTTGAACATTAGTTAGCAGAGTGTAGATGTTTCCTTCTTACCTCTAATGCATTATGTATCCTGGAATGATAGGATGTTTCATAATTAATTCTGTTAAATATAATTGCTCTAATCACTTTGATGCTACACATAATAAAAGTTAATGTGGTAAGCATATGAAAAAAAAAATATAAACACCTTTAACACTTTTGAATCAAGGTCATAAACACACCAGACACGTGCCATCTGAATTTCATTTTCCTTTCCTCAGTCAATGCCACATCTTTAATCATCTTCAACTGGCTCCATGCAAACAAGTGGATGCTTCTGAAAATGTAGAAAAGTTTCCACTTTGCATCTGAACATTTCATCCCATTTCTTCCAACCCATACTGGCCTTGATGGAAGACCACCAATGGAACAGGCAAATTTGTACATAGCATTGTAAAGTAGTTGTAAGCGAAAGGGAAATAGTACCACCCGTGCTTTGCCTGGGAGTGAGGCATGATGGGAAATCTATACCCATGCTTCAGTTTTCCTATAAGCCCTTCCCACATCTTAGATTTAGTTACTGGAGGTATGATTGCACCACAGACTGAAGAGAGAGATGCGTATTAATCTGCTCTTTTAACTCCCTTCCCCTCTTTTTAATGAGGAGTGGTGAATAATCTTTTGGAAATACTGTTGTCCATGAGGAGGAAATGGAAACACATATAAGACAGGATGTATGGAAGATCCCGGATTCTGAGCAAAAGACGTTTAATGAGTCCGTTGTTCTTAATTAGTTGCACACCATGCTTAATGCTGCAAAGGTCACTTGATTTTACGATCTCCCCTCAAATGCGACTTTGCAGGTTTCTCCTCAATTTATATTTTATTGCCTTGTGTTTTTCCAAGAGGTGAGATGGGCAAAGGAGGGCTCGTCTACCAGTTGTAGGGCGGAGGGTTAGGCCCAATGCAGGGTGTGCGGGTGCATCTGGGCACGCGTTATGAGAGATCACAAAGGCCCAAGCACCACTTTCCAGGGCGGTTTCATTTCTCAACCTTGCAACGGGTCCTTTGGTGGAGGAAAGAAGCTGGGCGAATTTAACTTCTGAAAGCTGAACAAACAAAATCCTAGCCACCCGGTTAGCAAATTGTTCTCAGGGAAGGACGGACGGGGACCGTTTTTGAAGTCTCTCTGGGCGTTGTGCCCGTGAGTCCTTTTCCTGCTAGGTCAACCTCGCTGCCTGAGGGCCAGTTCTCAGCAGGCGTCTCCTGCATGCTTGGCCAGAGCGGCTGAGACTGGCAGCCATCACTCATGCCTCTGTGACACCGAGTCTGTTTTTGATGGCAGAGAATGATAAAAAGGCCTGGAACTATATAGCCCTTGTAATCAGGGCCAGCGCTGATATCCGTCTCAACTTTGACAGCTTCTTCCTTTTCTATTTTCACCGCCAAGACTGTCTCAACTCCTTTTTTTTTCTTTTCTGCCTCCCTTTTCTTTCTTTCTTGTTTCATGTACTTGATCATTCTCAGATGCTGGGAATGAGTCTGTTTCTTTCTTTTCATTCTCCCCCCCGCCCCGCCACACCACCGGAAAGGGAGGGAAATGCTGAATGCTCCTTTTGGGGCTGGGCAGGTGTGAGAAGGAATATATATATATATATATATATATATATATATATATATATATATATATATGCTGTGAGCCTGTTGCTAATTAATGTTCCTCCATAAGATTCTGTCGGAGTTGAGTAATGTTTTTGATCTTTATGCCTGATAACTGCATACTTAATGAGATTTCAAAGCTGTGAGTGTAGCTCCTACAATTATTGACAGATGCCTTTTCTTTGCCATTGGGTTCAGCATCATAAATCCTCTTGCAGTAATGAGGTTCAGAAGTGCCACCCTGCCAGTGAGCTAATGAAAGGGGGGGGGGGAGGGAAGGGAAGAGGAAAGGAGGGGAGGAAGGAAGGAGGGAGGGAGGGAGGGAGGGAGGGAGGGAGAGAAAGGAACGTGTGCCTGACACATTTTTCCCTTTTAAAATTTACTATGCTGGTGTCAAGCTGTGGGACAATTACTTCAAACATGCTAATTTTTATCTGGCTTTCAATGTCAGGCTTGCTTGTGGTCTCTGCATTGCACTCTCCCCCCCCCCCACATCCCCCTTTCCCTCCCCTCGCCTTCTCCCCCTCTCTCCGTGCCTCTCCCTAATAATAAATAAAAATCACATTTAACATTTTTTAGCATGGATCATAACTGCCAAGGACTTTGATAGATGCATGTTCTTTAAGCTCTCTCTCTCTCTCTCTCCTTTCACTTTTTTTGGGGGGGGACAGTTTCCCATCAGCAGACTGGATTCCCTTTCCTCTCCCTCTCCCTCTCTCTCTTTCTTTTTTTTTTGGGGGGGAGCATGGAGAATATTTTTTAAAACAACAACAACACCCTCGAGGGAGGAGGAAGGGAATGCACAAACTCCATGGGCCTCTTGTCCGTTTGTCCTCCCCGAACCGCTTGAAACATCGTAGATTTCATTTCTGAGTTGAGAAACGGAATCCTGGCGGAGAAGCGCTGTGCTGTGCCAAAGACTCGATTTCCGTTTCAGCAGAGCTATATATCACTGACCCACCCTTCCCTTGTGACAGAATGACAGGTGTCATTTATCAAACGCAGCCTGCCAAACAGCGGGGAGGGGTGTGCGTTTCAGGAAAGGCAGGGGGCCGGATGCAAAATCCCAGGGAATTCTTGGGGAGGGGGTGGTGGTCCTGCCCAGCTCCTTTCAGACCAGCTGTTTAGACTGGGGAGGCTTGGAGAGCAGGTAGATGTGCTCTCGGAGCAAAAGGGAGCTTTGATGGGTTGACCTGCTGGGTTCTAAGCTTGAGGTCTACTCCCAACCATTCCTCTTTTTTTCCTTTTTCTTGGGGGGTTGTCTTCTCAGAGGAAGGAGAAAGGGTATCATTGACAGGTATCATTCAAAGAGCTGGAGGTTGTGTAAATGAATCTAGGAGTGCTCTGTGTCACCTGATTCAGACATACATGATTGAAGATGGATGTTCCTTAAAAAAAGATTGATGGTGGATATCGAGAGTGTGGCGCCATTTATCATTTTGAATATTATTTAGACTTACCGCAGAAAGCGGTAACTTGAGAGTCAGAAGAGCTGGGGCACCAAGAGGTCTAAATGTCCACATTTTTGATGGATGGACTTTTTTCTCTCTCTTCTCCCCCTTCACTGCTCAGCTGCACTTTTTCTCTTATTGTTTGTTACCAGATACCACCAGTCAATTGTTGTGCAGGAGTCCTTAATCTTGTTTTTAAGGGACCAGACGATTTGTATGCATGAAAAACAAAAAGGGCTTATGATAAAAGTCTTGGATCATAATAATTAGGTAAACAGGTTAGGGATAGAAGCAGAGACCTTGCTTGTAAAATTTTGTACTTGGGGAACTATGAAGTCGATAGCGGTCTTAAGAGGCAAAGTGTCTGAGGAATTTCAAGAAAAGCCAACCAAGTCTGAGTAGAACAAATGAAATTTCTCAGGGATGGTCTGGAAAATAGAGTGAGCCTATGAAACTGAAGGTTAGCTTAGTAACAGGGAAATCATTCTTTGCCAACATAAATTTCTGTTGTGTGTCAAAACATTTGAGCGCAAACCAGAGTGGTATGCCAAAGAAGACAGTCTTCTCCATTTTGAAATTTAGTGTTAAAAACATCAGTTGACTGTATTTAAGGTTTGTCCAGCTTAATGTCCTCACAAACCCGGATCTCTTTGTGATTGTCTCAGGTAATGTTATATTTTTGGCACTGTTCATGGGATGCTATTGTTTTTTGTCTTGTGCAGCCCATCACCATTTTCACGAAGAGTAAAGCCTTAAAACGGGGCATTCTGGATTTGTGCTTAGAATGGTAGCTGTTAGAAACATGCACTTTATTTACAACATATATTGTATTTACAATTACACTGTTTTCAAAATGGAAACAGTGCAGTCATGTGTGCCACCAGAATTAAGAAATTGGTTAAGTATGAAGTAGCCATATAATCAATTTTGTCTCTCTGAGCTGGCCTTCCCCGATGTTGTATCCATCAGCTGTGATATGATGGGATTGCAGCTCTTAAAATTTCCAACAGAGAGTTGCAATTTCAGGAAACCAAGTTCCAACCCAATACTGTTAGTGATTCTTCAGGGTTGTAGGCGAAAAGAGAGAGCTTTTATCACCCGGTACCTGGGATTGCATACAAGCTGCCTGCCCTTCTCTTCAGCTAGGCTTATCGGGAAAAGGATATCCATGACCAGCATACATATGTTAACATGTAAATTCTCCTGGGGTGTATTTTCATGTATGAGCTTATGGAATAGTCCTCAAAAACTCCAGAGGTAGATCATGGATTGTTTGAATACCCTATAGCAAACACTTACCTATAGTTAACTGAATTACGGTTGGTTTAATTAACTCAATTTTCTGAGTTCACATGACACAGTGAATCCTAAACTAACCACAGAGGTTAAAGTATTTTTAGGTACTACGTGGTTCAGCATGTAGTGCAGGTGCATTCTATTATGTTGAAATCCGCCTCCATTGGCAGAATCTTTTTTCTCTGGTGCATTGACTTCCTGCACGGACAACAATCTTGACATAGGCCTTCCAGAGAATCAAAGCACTCTTTTCCTAGGAATTCTGCATTTGCGGAGTGCCTGAGCATACGGATGGCTGCTTCTCAACTCCTGTAAATAGCTTGAGAATTAGACTCTTTAATTTGTTTGCTTCCATATCAAATGTTAGATTCCTGTGTATGAGATTTAAGGGTGAACAAAAAAATAAATCAAGTAAGGTTTCTAGTACAGTGGCCTGAGTTTTCAAGGGATCAAGTTTTGGGTATCCAGTGCAAAGGTGACACTGAGTCATAGGGATGAAAAATTCCCATGGCTACCAATCTGTCAATTTCAATTTCACTTTGTCTGTTTTCCTGAACCCTTGAGTTCTGTTTGAGAATGTGTTTTAAAGTTAGCTCTAAAATCTGCATGTGTTTTTGTGCCAGCTTCCCCCAACATTAACAATTTGTTTTCCATTTTGCCTGATGCAGTGCATTTTTGTATTTGCTCAGATGATACAGGGGTTTTGTATAGAGCAAATTTCAAGGGATAATTAAGGTGCAGCTTGTTACAGGTCTGAAATGCAAAATTAAATAAGTCTGCATTCCCACTTCTTACCCATCTAGTGTGCTTTCCAGAGACAAAATCCTTTGATCTGTGCTGTCTTCAGTGCAGATGCAGGCATGTAATCCGTAGATCCATCCAGTACAGTGTCATTGGCAGAGGCTAAGTGCAAACAGCATGAATTGGCTCCATGTCCCTGCAGATCAAACAGCCCCAGATGACTCAAACAAGACTGTGAGTCAGAGAATCAGACACTGTATTGCTATCTTCTAGGAATATGCTTATTTTACAAAAAGTTTGTGTGCTAAATTTACTTGGGGGATCTTTTTTTGCCATTCATTCAGCTTATTGATGCTAAAGAGGAAAAAGGGACAAGTTTATTGAGAAAAGAAAGTGAGCTACAAAATGTGTGAAGATATCCAACTTTGCACCAGGCAGAGAGCGTAGTCCATGCTAGCACTTCTCATATCCTCTATCTGCTGTGGCATGTGTGAATTGCGGTCATCACACTGGCCTGGTGAAGATGCACTGCCTGTAAGCATCTCTGAGTGCATCTCTCTCGCTTTTTCACTCATAAATTGAATCTATATTCCTTCCCCAACATGGTGTCCTCCAAATAGCTTTGGGACTACAACTACCATCATTTCTAGCCAGCTGGCCATAAAGAGGTGGAATGGCCTAAACAGCCCCGTTCTTATTGAATGCCAATTGAACTTTTGATTGGGGAAAAAACCCAGAAACCTTGAAGAGGCGGATGAGTGGAGTAGAATGCCCACAACCTTGATTATGGAGAATTCCGACTGTGTGTTTGTCTGTATATACGGGCAAGGGGCAGGGAGGGGAGGGACAAATGATGACATGTGTGTCATGATGTCATTGCACAAATGATATGACTTAGGTACTTGTGTCAGATATAATGGTGGCATTACCTATTCGTGCCACTTGTGCAATAATGCCATGACACATGTTATGTTGATGCCACAGTGACTTGTTACAGATGTCATCTTGTGTCTGTGTGTGTCTGTCTATATATAGGTAAGCAATGCTGAGAGTTGCTATTGATATTATTTATATCCCAATAATATAAACTCAGTGCTTAGGAATGAATTGTGTCATTTCACTAAACAAGGTAAGATTAAGATTGATTAATTAATTAATTAAGATCACTCCATCACAGAGAGGAAGCTGATAAGTGCTTCATGCTCAAACCAGTACCCTCATCCCTAGATAATTCTGAAAATGGGACACTTTTTAATTTGTTTGGAACACATTTTGACCCACCCAGTCTCATAACAGCATAGAGCGAAGAAACACAGAAGAAAGGGATATTTACTATTTTTTAGGGGACATAAAGAAGAGTCCTCAGCTGTTAGGATATCAGGATTGTCAAGGTAATTTCAGAAAAGCTAGACTATCCTTTCTGGGCCTGGCTGTCCTCCAGATATGTGGATTTCAACTCTTAGAATTTCCTGCCAGCCTGATAATTACTGAGAATTTAGGCAGTAGAATTCCATGTGTCTGAAAGCCCAATCCAAACCAAGACCAGAAGACTCAAAATAAGACTCTTTCTTCCTTCTCCTCCTCCTCTCCTCCATCTCTTAATAACCATGTGTATACATATGAGGATATGGGCTTCTTTCTTTATAACCCTTTGTCCTTGTTTGAGTCATCCTTAGATGGAATGGGGAAGGTTTAGTAGACTTGAGAAGCATCAAGCATGAGGAAAGGCTATCACACAAGCAGTGGAAAGCAGCACGTTTTAGTGCATTTGTGTACCTTTGTGTAGAAGTGACAAACAGAATATCTTCTTACTGGAAATCCCCCAAACCTTTGCATTGGTGCTTCACGCTTATATTGTGAGGAGTAAAATTTTCTAAATGTGAGATGGATGTTAATAATCCCCATTGACTGAGAAGTGCCTGAAAACTATACTATGCTCTTCAACCTTCAGACATCTAGCTGTACAATCAAGCAGGTTATAGTAGTATATCTATATTTATGTATATCTATGCACAAGTACAGTATTTATTTATTATTTAAATTTATATCATAAATTGATATTAGTATGTATAGATATACACCTCAATGCTTATTAATATATCTCTGAATTTTCAGGTTTTCACAGAGTTCTTCTGGATTATTAAAACCAACTACAGCTTTGTTGTGATTGTGGCATAATCCCCATGTTAGAATAATAACCATGTCACACAGCTATCAAACAGGAATGGGGAAGACTACATGGAAGCTAGAAGAATTTCTCTACTCATATATTTTTTTCTCCCAAAATGATCTTTCCCCCAGCTTTTCTTTCTTCAGTAGGAATGGCTTCTACCTCCTGCTTTAAACTAATTTGGCAGGGACCTGTTTTTTAAAACGTGAGTCATTCTTTATAGGAGTACTATATCTTTGGGATTGGAGGTCTAGTTATTCCCCCCCCCCTTTAATTCTTTCTATTTTACTTTTGTATTCTTATAAGCGCTCAGACCCTTTTTAAAACTGACCAACTTATAAGTTGAATAAATAAATAATACCCCAAGATTTAGTCAGATGGTTAAACCATGCAGAAGCAACTTCTATGCTAAGGCTGGATTATTATTATTGAAATTTTTTTTTTTACCTTTGAAGACTGCCAGGGAGATGGCTGATGGCACAATGTTATCAGAATGGATAGGGCTGAAATGTTTTCCCCTTACTCCTAATTTCTAGGCTTTAGCTACTACATCTTGGCAGCGCAATCTGGAGATACTTGAAGGAGGAATCCCAAAGGCCACAAGAGGCTACCGGCTGCCCAGACTTGTCTTAAGCCTATTTTACCCATGCCAGTTAAGCTTTTCTTCCATTTTTTGGTATTCATGTACAAAAGACAGGTGTGGTTAAGGTGTTTGAATTGGAATTTTAAATTCAGTTTAGGGTGGCTGTGCTATGTCATTTCATCCACAAATGCACTTTGCTACATCTCTTCTGGCTTCTTTCTTTCTTTCTTTCTTTCTTTCTTTCTTTCTTTCTTTCTTTCTTTCTTTCTTTCTTTCTTAATCAAATTTATCACCGCCCATCTCCACCACGGTAGACTCGGGGCGGTTTACAATAAATGTTAAAATTAAGATTAAAAATCAATAATCATTAAAATACAATAAACAGTACAACAAATAAGAATATAAAAATCCAGAGGATGGTAGAATCTTAAAAGGAGGTCATTATGGTCTTATGGAAAGAAAGTGTGTGTGAGTGTGTATGAGAAAGAGAGACAGAATAAGAGAAATCATTCTGAGTTTAGCAGAGGAAGAGAGAATCTTGAGCAACCTAGGAGGAAAAGAGGAAAATGTATCTATAGCCATATATCTATGCATTTCAGAATGTCTTTTTATTAGAAAATACCATAGTCCCTTCACTTACTTCTGCGCTGGGGCTAGAAATCCCAACTTTTGGCATGCATTTCTTGCCATTGGTATGGCTGCCTGAAGCTGATCAAAGTAGAAGTGAAAAGCTTTTTTGAGGGAGGGGCATTCTCTTCCCCTCTTTTATACTCATAATCAAGTTGTTGAAAAATGATCTCAGACACCCGCCCCATGTTTATATCTGTGCAGTCCTCAAGAACTTTTAAGATTTGAGGTGTGCGTAGAAGAGATTATGTGCAAGATTGTGTGCTCATCCCATCATCCAGACGCCTATAGTGATATTTTAATTTATAAAGAGAAAGCATCAGACCATCCCTAGTGAATACCTGCCTTGTAGACAAGAGTCTCTCTTCTCTTAGGTTACACCATACAAAAATTCAGAGATTTACCCCATCCTGTTGTTTCTGGACTTTGTTGCAAGCCACTACAACAGGGGCATGGACTGAATCCAGGAAAAGCAGAACTTGTGACCGGCAGGGGAGGATGGGTGGAATTGTGAATCCCTGGGGTAAATGGATGAACGTTTGAAGTGGAATCAGAGTGCGTTCCATCATACTTTAGAAACATGTTTTTAAGGGCTGCGTTGCTTGGGTCAACAAAAGAAAGATCCGTGTCCTCCTCTTGCCAGCTGCATCCTCCTGCACATTCGAGTCCTTCCTCGAAAGACTGGGCGGGGGGGGGGGGAGAAGAAGCTGAGAAACTTTGAAGGCCTTCCCCTGTCCCTTCTGGCTTGGTAGGTAATTGAAAGAACACGAAGCAAATAGCTGAAACAATTGTAAACACACCTTGATACAAATGGCGTCATTGCCAGCTCCCTGATTAGAAAACTTTGCTATTAATAGATGCCGTGTCCAAACCAGGTGTAATTGGCAAGGAACTGAGCGCACGCATGGGAAGAAACCTTGTTTTGTGTGTATGCGTGTTTTTGTCGCTTCTTATTCTTATCCCTCTTCTCTCCCCCCCCCACACCCCCACCCCAGTTTTATAGCTGGAGACATGATTTATTGCAGCCATCCATCTTTGCGGCTCATCCATCACATGCTGGTTGCTAGGCAGTGGTGGCAGCAGCTGTTTGCTTTGAATCAGACAGAAAAGTTGTCAATCATCAAAGGCAGGTGAATAGCATTAGAAACACGCTATTGTCAGACGGAATAATTAATCAAAGAGAGAAAAGATAATTAAAAAGATATGACCCTTGCAAGTACTTGCTCTGGGTTGCCTGGAAAAAAAAGAGAGAGGGAGAGGGAGAAAGAAGAAAAGGACTGGTTTTTGCTCGACACTTAGGCAGCTGAGGGCTGATAAAATATGCACTCTTCAGCACATAGTTTTTAATTAATTGAAAAAGGTTCAACATTCAAAGACGATGCCGGAGAAAACTCTGATTACGAGCAGAAGTAATATTTATTGTTTGCCTGAAAGGCCTGACATGGACTTCTAACTTTCTGTCATATATCTTCCCTCTGCTTCTACTCAGCGGCTTCTCCCAGGCTCGCTATCTTCACGAGCAGCAAGTGGGGCGTGGAGGGCAAAGTCAGAGCAAGAAGGGGGTCTTCTGCAGGAAGCTTTCAGGAAACTCCTATAGTTTCTGGCTCAGAGTTTCAAGGCGTTTCCAACTCTTCGCTCCCCCATCCCACTTACTTTTCCTGGGCCAGCTCCCTGGGCTCTGCTTGCTCTGTTACAGAACAGAACAGAACAGAACTTTATTGTCATTCCACTGTACACCTAGGTGCACATTTAAATGAAATTTCATTGCAATTAGCTCACAATTCATTATCCATTCCCCTCCCCTAACCATTATCCCTAATAAATATCACAGTCTTTCATACAGCATAAAAGGGGTGCGACGGCTCAATGGTTAAGATGCCAGGCCTGTCGATCGCAAGTTCGGAGGTTCGAATCCCTAGTCCCGCGTGACAGAGTGAGCTCCCGCGCTAGCCCCAGCTCTTGCCAACCTAGCAATTTGAAAGCATGCAAATGCAAGTAGATTAATAGGTACCACTTCGGTGGGTAGGTAACAGTGTTCCGCGCACGTCATGCTGGCCACATGACCGTGGAAGCATCTTCGGACAACACTGGCTCTTCGGCTAAGAAACGGGGATGAGCACCGCCCCCTAGAGTTGGACATGACTGTGCAGGGGAAAACCTTTACCTTTACTACCTACATACAGCATGTACACCCCTGAAATAAAAGGGGTAAATAAATGTGAAGTTATCACATTCATGTCTGTTGGAATGGGGCTGGGGGCGGGGAGAACACACCAATCGCTCTAGCTGAGGCTAAACTTAGCTATTTGCAAAAATGGGTGGAATACCGCCTGCTTTATTGCATGCATTTGGTATCCAGCGGCCACCGGTGAATTTTTTTTTTTAAAAAAAAATTTCAGCCCCAGGCACAGGTGTCTGCAGGAGAGAGGCAAGCGGTGCAGTGCATCTCATCGCCCCATCATGCAAATGCCACAAATTACGTCATTGGCATCGGTCATGAGAGGCTTGTGATGTCTTCATTATCTTGTATGGGGCCCTGAGACAGGGCTGGGGTCCGACATCACAAGGGCCCGAAGGCGGTTTGTAGGCTTTTAGCTTGGCCTGGGGTACGAAGCTAGCCAGTTGTGGCTTGTTTAACAAACTGCTGTTATGCAAAGCATGGTTTAGCATGATGCATGACCCCAGCCAGTTGTGGCTCAATAAATCACAGTCAATAAATCATGGCTTAGCACAAGGTAAGAAACGGATCAAATAACAATTGATAACTCATGTGCATGTACACGTATATCCCATTATATATATATTTTTAGAACAAGAAAAAACAAAAATTATAGTTATTTTTGGGTTTTGCCTAACTCCTAGAGGCTCTTTTTCTCAATCATCTTGGTCCTGTTTCCACATCATTTTATGCATTCAGCAATAGCAAAAGAAAGAAATTTGCACAAATACTCATACATATTTTTGAGTGCATTTTTGGGTAGCATTTTGTACAGTCCTTTCCTAATATGCATACTTTTGCTAAGTTATTTTTCTAAAAAAAATCATTTTTGTGCAGATTTTCCCATAATCTGCATATTTTAGTTAGTGATTTCCTCAGTGCAGACATTTCATGAATTACAAAATACTGGAAATTATGGACATCTGTGCTTGGCTTCTTTTCTGGTTTATGGTTGACAGGCATGACTTGGGTAACTTTCTATTTAAAAAATTGCACCAAATATATAGTATTGCTATCAAGAGGTAGATTATCAGCACTGGAGGAATTAATGAGAAGAGAGAATTCAATGAGAGTTAGGAAGCCCAATTCTAAAGTCTCTATTTAGTAGCCACCCACTTCGTTTTAGTTACAATGAAGGAATAGTTACCAGTTTTCAGCTTTTTGAGGGGTTTGTAATAAATGGGGGAAGAACAGTATTAAATATACTACACTATACTTAGAGAAAATTGGCATGTTTTAATGTTGGTATAATACTCCAGTTCTGATTGCTAAAATGGATAATTCATTTTCAAGAAATTACTGGAAATGTAATGAGCAGGTTGGATCAGTTTTGGTGGTAATGCTGTAAAGCTCAACAATTCTGGAAAATAATTTACATTAGTATGAAACAAATCTTAAAACTTCCATTTCAACCAATGATATTCCTATTAAACTTCACTAAATTGCACTGTATATTCTTTCGAAGTATATTGAATTGATTCTAAATATGATAACTGTTTCAAGAATACTATATGTTTCTTACTGGAAAAATAATCTGATCCATTAAGTGGAAGAATGGCTAACCATGCTGTAGGAATATGCTTTAATGTCTAGACTAACTTCCGATCTTAAAAGCAAATCTGATGCAGATTTCAACTCATACTGGCAACCATTTTTAAATTATAATCTAAAATGTGGATTGGTATTGCATCCAAAATACGGGTTAACCTATGCATAGAATTTTATGAGATACTTAAATCAGAATAGATTTTTAGTAATAGAGACTGAATTTACTATAGTATACAGTTCCATTTGGTGACTTATATTGTATTGACCATGGCTTTTGGTATTCATTTTTAGCTGAAGTTCAATAGTGATTCTTTTCCCCTTAACATGATATAAAACACATAGTTATTTAACTATTCATAGCTACTTAAAGATATGTTAGAAAGCTATAATGTCCATGGCATTTTTAAATCCCTGCTTTATTTATCTGTATTCTATTCTTTTATTTTTTCATGTTCTCACTTGTTTCTACATTTCCTTCAAAGTGTTCAACTAAACAAAGTAAAAATAAAATAAATGGGAAGGCTCATGCAGATTGCTAGTAATATATTGTGTAATAGTGTTTCCCAGACTGATAAAGGTTCCCAGACTGTTAAGTAAACAACCAGCTGCAAGCTTTTCCATTATCATTGAAAAGACCCACCTCCTCTTCTGATTACAAGAAGGCTGTTAGAAAGAAAATAAAAAAGTCTTTCCCCTAACTTATTCATTTTATTTATTTACATGCTGTCAATTCCTGAAGGCAGAATGTACTGTTCGTTTGCTGGAATTCTTGTAACCCCAACCCTTTCTTCTCAATAAATCTTGCTAAAAAGAACTCTGTGAGGATCATGCTTGGAAGCAATCACTTTCAGTTTTAGGCAGATGCCAAAGGGTAATTATGTTAGGCATCCTGAGGCAATGGGTGATACCTGTCCTCTATTAGGGGTGGGCAACTGTTTTTATATTGGAGGCCACAGTCCTATAGGATAATTGGCTGGGACCACCTGCAAGCTGGTAGATGGGGCAGAAGCAAACTGGTTGGCATGACTGCTGGACACAAATGATCTTTCAAAAAATCCCCACCAAAGGTGAAGGAGGAATGGAAGGAGAACTTTTCTTCTTAGCAGTGTGGCTGAAGAAGCTCAGTGGGAAGAATTCCTCCTGATATCCCTTGGGATTGAATTAGGCTGACCATATTTCCTTGAGACAAAAACAGGACATTGGGATGGCAAAATGGGACGGGGTCTTATGTAATATTCCATATTCATGAAAAAGACAGGGGTCCCCACCCCCCAGTCCACGTGATTGGCTCCCGCCTGCAAACCCCGCCTCTGGTCCGCACAATTGGCTCCCGCCTGCAAACCCCGCCCCCCAGTCCGCGTGATTGGCTCCTGCCTGCAAACCCCGCCCTCCTTTGCCACATGCTGATAGGCGGGAGGGCTGCCTCCAATCAGAAGCTCCGGCTCAGATCCTCTCTCCGCGCCATTCCCGCCGGGTTTAAAAAATGGGACAAAATTGAGGATTTTTATCAAAACGACGGGACGGTTGAAAAATGCTAAAAAAACGGGACTGTCCCGTTCAAAACGGGACGTATGGTCAGCCTAGATTGAATGGAAATGTGGAAAACCAGGGAAGCTGCAGGCAGCTGGAGAGAGGATTGCACAGGGAAAGTTAGGATATTTACACACATCTCTCAACCATCTTACCAGTAGTGTAAGAATGCCATCCTCCACCCATGAGGAGTAATTACTCTGAAATGGTCACCTCTGTAAAATAATTTCTAAATGAAAATTCTGTGCCATCAAATGGAATAAGAATTGTTAGGGAAAACTGCAGGATGTTTTCCTCTCTGGCACTTGAAGTCATCTATTCTCCCTAACCCTCACTAGTTCCTTGTTTCCCAGCTACACTTCTAGTCCTCCTATCAAATCACCAAGGAAAGGATAGTTTGCTCCAGTCAGAGGTCTGAATGGTTCACTCATTTGCAATTAGTTTGAAGGCTGCATAAATGAAGGGAAGGCTCGTATATGCCTTTGGTCACATGTTGACCACTTCTTCCCTTGATCTGCTCTAAGTTTCATTCTCCCTTCTGGCCAGGATTCCAGTGTGGCAAGCATCACTTCTGATGTAGGACCTGGGGTAGCATCACTTCTTCTCATACCCAGCCAGGACAGTCTTTGAAGCAGAACATGCCTGTGGCTGTTCTTTCAAGTAATCTGGTAGATTCACCCAGGATCAGTTTCAGAACTAACCTTGTTGGAATTGTGATGATATAAGTAGAATTCCACTCAGAGTGCTTGACGGATTCTAAATATTGATGGCATTATATTATTTACAATACCTTCCCCAGTTGCGTTGCTTATAGTATTAACACTTTTCTATTAAGCTGAGAGAGTTGAATCCTGATCTAGGATTCAGGGTTGCATTTTCAGGAACAAAAAAAGAAAGTCAGTCACTAGCTGTGACTTCAGAAGGTGCTCATTTTTTAACCTGGGTCTGAAGAGTGGTGCAGATTGGATCTGATGGGATTTGCATATTTCTAACAGGAATTGGCACTTCTGCTTTAAAACAGAAAGGCTAATTGAGCTGTTGAATCAAGAATGATTTCTGGAACATGACAGTAGACGAAAAGGGATAAATCTCAGCCTAAGAAACTTGTGAAAAGTTGAGCTGTGCTGCAGGCAGTAATATATTGGCAAAATTTAGAAATCTCAAGCTCTGCATTCTTGAGAGCAGCAGAAAAATGCAAATTTTTCTGGTATTGTGGTTTGGCTAACTTGTATGTACTGTGTGGCACAGTCTGAACTGCAGGCAGATTTTGACATTTCACAGTTTTGCTGTCTATTTTTGGTGGGTAATTATCATAATTAGGAAAGTTAACTTCTGAAGAATTCTCCTGTAAGTTAAGGAACTGGACTTCTGGCCTTTTAAATTGTTCCATGATGAACAATGCACAGTTTTTGTTCTTTTTGTGATTATTTCCCCCCCCCCCCCGTTTTTTCCATTTAATTTTTGACTCTGCACTTCCTTTCCAGAACATTTCCAAGGGATGGCAAGCTTAGAGTCTTACGGAAGAACACTTGACCAAGCTGACTGCCACAATAAATCAATTAATCAGTGAGATAAATTAATTAAAACTTTAATTAATCAATTAATTAGTGATTAAGATGGGACTCCTGAATAATTGGCCCGTGAATTTGTACAAAGACATTATATTTTGTAATGCCAATATTTGGGGGAAAAAGTGAATTGTGGAAACCAACTGAGAAGAAGCATTCTTCTTTCCCTCTCACAAAGACAGAATTCTTCTTCCAGTATAATACCTGCTCTGATGTATGTACTGTATATTGTTTAAACTCAAAGTGATTGCTTCAGAATGATTTTCATTCACATACAATCCAGGAAAAGTTGGATTGCTAAATTAGTCAAATCAGGTGATTAATAAACTGCTATTTTAAATGATCTGAAATGTTTGGGTATCAAAGAATGCTTATAGTTTTAGAATCCCTTCATGAGAAATGCAAGCTATTTGTTTCACGAGTGGCTGAATTTCTTCATCTTCATCTTCCCTTACCAACTGTCTGCTGGATGAGTTTGTTATATTTTGAAGCAAGGGGGTTGATACATATCTGCCTGGAAGAGTTTATGAGTCAGGCTTATTGGTAGGAGTGACCTTTGAGATCCTTTTCAATTCGATCATGTTATGATTTTATTAATTGCATTAATACAGTGGTGTGCTTTGCGTGGAATCAACTTTGCTATTTGTGCTTAACAAAGTCCATCCTGGTGTAAAATCAGTTGTGTCGGATGGATCTGACACGCTCCATTGCTCTAGAGGCTTTCAGATTTAATGTAATGCTGTGCTAAAATGCATCTTTCAGTTTTGTAAAAAAAAAAAAAAACACCAAAAACAAAACTTTCTCCTTGAGAGGTTTCTGTTGTTCTACTTCTTTTTCAGTATGCTTTAGAATTGCATTAGATTTTTTAAAAGCTTATTTTATTGTTATGAGATGATGAAAGATGTAACCGATGGTTACAGTATTTGGTTACATTTCCCCATCAATCTGCAGACTGTCTGACAATTTTTTGATCTGAAGATCTGTCTACCAAAAGCTGTCCATGGGAGAAATTCCCTCATCCAATCTTCTCTTGAGATTTCATTAAACTATGAGAAGCTTGGGATGTTATGGACCTTCAGAGAGAGTGGTGTAGGGAGCCATGGAGATGACCTTGGAAAAACTATCCAGAAACCATTAAGACAACAACAGGTGCCTAAGCGTGCTCTGAGCCTGGGGCAAAGGGAAAATTTAGGAATAGACTGAGGCTGGCTCGCCTCTGACTCCATGGAGGAAAAGGGGGAGAGAAGGAAAAATGCAGTCAGACTTGCAAAAGTCTTGTTACTCTAGCCTTTCTCAATAAAATGTAGTTCTAATCTCCTGGCGGAATCTATTTCCTGATCTGGAAATAGAACATTTTAGGGCTGACAAAGATATAGGTGCCCCTTGACTGTTTCATAGCTGGGGATCTGTGCAATCACCCTGAATCCCACCAATCACAACTTCACTTCTCACCTCCCCTTCCTTTTTGGGACCTCCTTCCTCCATCAGTTTCTTCTTTAACAGATTGAATGGGAATGATATCAACCCAGAAGTTATTTTCAGCACAGCATTATGTTAAATATTTAGGGGTCAAAACTTACTTTGTGGTCCTAGTAGTGAAGAGGCCAGAGTGGGCAAGGTCAGAAATGAAGTGCCTAAAAGCGGTCTGGCCTGTTCCAATAACAATCCACAAATTCAGCCGGAGCAGCTTTCAGCTTATTAAAACCTAAAGGCTGGAGAAGGATGTAAGATTTGAACCTTAGTTCTGGGCTACATGTAGTTTGAATCTTATCATTTGCAGTAGCTGGTTTTCTGCATTAATTGCTTTTCTAGTATTTTCAATAAAAAAAATCTCATCAAGAGTGATATCCTTGAATCTTTGCCTGCAAGTCTCCTGGTTCAAGTCTTAGTCTGATGAAGCCTAACTGCTTTTGGCATACGGGCACCTAGTTTGCCAACTGCAGCTACATCATTGAAAACTGAGCTGATTTTGGCTGCCTGTTCTTCCAAAATCTTCTCAGCTGCTCTGATCTTTGTATTGACATAGCACGTTCCAAATCTTTGAGCTGCTTTGCATAAAAGTTCCTAAACTGATCTAGCCTGTGTGTGGTTGACATGAGATTTAAATCAGGGACA
The DNA here is from genome assembly GCA_023362775.1 of Charina bottae. NCBI lineage: Eukaryota > Metazoa > Chordata > Lepidosauria > Squamata > Charinaidae > Charina > Charina bottae. Next base: position 15,286,616 of record JALMGJ010000015.1, read on the forward strand.
TCTAATCCTTTTAGTGAGTTTACCTGGCTGTTCTTCCATCTGTCTCATGGCCTTTGATTTTTGTCTTTTGCTTTAGAGTGAGAAGATCAAGCTATTGGAGAAAAAGTGTGACAGACATTGTTTAATTGGAGTTGCTTCCATCACATACATTCCCACCCAGAGTTTTTTCATTAGGTGCACAGTTACAATTTTGACCTAACGGGCTATCATTGTGGAAGTAGCATGGAGCTGACAGAAGTTCTCTGTTGGTGGTGAACCATCATTTTGCATTGGCAGGAGGAAAGCTCTTTAGTTCTGAAGTAAAGACCATCCATTATGGATATGTCATGTTCTGGAACCCAAGACAACATAGAAATAAAGGACAGCATCAGATCACTTGGTGGACACCTCTGATGTTTACAGATGTTAGTCAGGGGTGCACATACATATATCAGACTTGTATGTAATACAGTACATTGCTAATTAAAGAACTTTGGAAGTAAGTGTGTAGGCAGATTGTAAGAGGCACATATGATGCTTTCCATGCTGATTTGGAGGAGAGGGTGAGCAGCCTCAAAATTGCTCAAGGTCAAACTCCAATTTATGGATGGTTTCATAACTTACTACATAAAAACGTGCAATACAGACAGTGAGATGGCAGTTCAGGGAAAGGGACGCTTATTAACATTGCTACATTATGCATTTGTGTGTGTGTGTGTGTGTGTGTGTGTGTGTGTGTGTGTGTATAATACACACAGACACATACACATACACATAGAGACATCCTTTTATGGGAGGCGGGAAGCATGAGTACTGAGGATTTTTTTCTGTAGCTTTTGCTCTAAATTCTCATATACCTTTGCAGCAATTGCTTTTCATTTTTTGCTTAATAGGGGGTCCTCATGCTTGTGAAGCCAAATGGCTCCATATTAGGAACATAGGAATTACGTTGTTGGTAGAAGCCAAAGAGTTTCCTGGGTTAGAACATAAGACTAGTCCTCCTGGATCAAGCCCAAGCCCATTTTGTTTCTCACTGGGGCCAACCAGATGCCCCCGGGGTGCTTGCAAGCAGAAGGAGAAGCAGAAGAATATCCCTCTCCTGCCATTGCGACTGGTTTCTGGGAGCAAGCTGCCCCCAACCCATAGGTTTATGGTCCCTCTAGCCCCTGCAGTTGCCTTCTCCAAGGTTACTTTCATTGGCTTCTTGAGATTGATTCTAAAGCTCTAGTGCCATTCTAGTATCCATGTTTCGCATCTACAAGGTCCTGAGCAAAAGCTTCCATATTTCCAGATAGGATTAAACAGACTCCTGTCTAAAAGCCAGGAGAGCGGCTGATAGTTAGCGTGGGCCATACTGAGTTAAATGGGTCAGTCAGTAATTAATTTGGTATAAAACAATTGCCTATGCATCTAAATATTAACTGGAATGCAGTTGATGGGGTCATCATCTACTCTAATGTGCCCTTCCCACTCATCTAGACTGATCCTACATAACCTTTTAATAATATTGAATGGACAATTAATGAGGACTATAAAGCATCACGCTCAGTGATTGTTCTCCTTGGCACAACTAGTGTGAAGATGATGATGATGATGATGATGATGATAATAATAATAATAATGATGTTAGATATTTTTCTCTCTTTGAATTCACTTTGGAATTCACTTTAGGGAAAGGTATATTTTCACTGTTAAAACTGGGTATTTAACTGGGTATTTTATATAGGTTTTAATTTATTCTTTCTTGAAGCAGATCTCCAGGATATTAATAGAAATACACCTATTTTTAACTTAAGAATTGTTTTTTTTAATAGGCTGAAGTTTTGCTTGTAGCAACTTAGTAACATGCAATGGCTTAATTGCTCATTGGGAATCTCTTCGCCCGAGGCATTACATCCAAGAGGGAAGTTTCAGTCTACCCTTCTAGAAGTTGCTGAAGGAAACATGGCTTTAGTCTGTTCTTTTCTCTCTTTTTCTCTTAAACATACAAAAAGATAAGGCACGCACCTTCAGAATTAAGAATATGTCTCTTCTGCAACTCCAATACTTGTGTTAATCATTGTTTTTTTCTGAACCCCTTCAAATAGAAGCAAATGATCACAGCAGCAACAACCACAACAACATCCAGGTGAGGCATTAAAATGAACTCTCTTGTGATGCATGTGTGGTGGGAAACAGTGGCAGCTTAGAGCCATCCTAGATTTCCTCTACTAAGGGGAGAGGGAGATTAATATTGATTTACAATATTATTGCAGCGTTGGGATCAATTGGGAAAGTAGTTGCTTTGGAATCTGCCCTGCATCGACCAATGTAGTCTCTTAGTTTAGATATAACAGATGAACCTAAACGATTGCTAAGTTGGATAGTAATCTAGGCAGTTACTTTAAATATAGAACAGAGCAAGGAGCTCCATTTTTGTCCTTCCCCTTAGGCAGAAAAGCATTGTAGGCAAGCCAGTAGTGCTTTTCTGGATCCTATAGATACGAGCATGTACAGGTAGTCCTTGCTTAACAACCACGATTGGGACTGGAATTTCAGTTGCCAAGTGAAGTGGTCATTAAGTGAATCTGACCCGATTTTATTACCTTTTTGTGGTGGTTGTTAAGTGAATCACCACGGGCGTTAAGCAAACCACGTGGTTGTTAAGCGAATCACGCAGTTCCCCATTGAGTTTGCTTGCCAGAAGCCAACCAGGAACGTCAAGAATGGCGATCACATGACCACGGGACACTGCAATGGTCATAAATGTGAACCGGTTGCCAAGCACCCAAATCATGATCATGTGACTGGGGGGAGGCTGCAATGGTCGTAAGTGTAAGTCGTTTTTTCCAGCACCATCGCAAGTCCGAACCGTCACTAAACGAATGGTTGTGAAGTGAGGACTACCTGTAACAGATTCCATATGTAGGACAGCTCATTAAATGTCTGTCCATCAATCAATCATGTGCAAATCCTTTAAGTTCTGGATATGCAATAATATGGTTCCAATGATATGGTTCTGTAGAAATATATGGTATATTCCGTAGGAATGAGGACAGCATTATTCTTCCACGTTTATATATTTGAGATATTAAGTAAGCCTGTGATTTGAAACTCAAATGCAGAGATTTCTTTCATACTGAGATGGCATCAAACAGAAAAAAAACAAAAAATGTGGATTCGCCTGCATAAAACCTCCTTGCACCCTTTAGCACGTTCTTTTTCACCAGCATCTGCCGCCTGAGCCTGTGTGAATCAAATGTGCTATTCATGGTTAGGCTATATTGAACTTTAACATAACTTGCAAACTCACATTTTCCTTTTGGAACTTTGCCTTCTGGTTTACAGCGAAAGAGCCCATATTGTCTTCTCCTTCTTTTCTTTTTCTCCTATACCCATAGCTTGTCCAGACGTCGAAAAATTGTGTGAAATGCAGAGCTTAAGACATGGATCCATTCTTTTGTGGATTTTTCATTCTTCTCTGTCTTCCATACTAAAATCCTGGAGCTCTTATCTTTTAAAATGTTTTTTTTCCCCTTGGGAAAAGTTTAAAGAGTATTATAAACATGCATGGAATTTCAGAGGTTGTTTGCTTGTGGCCTGAGTGATATGGTCCTTCAGGCTTCTATAGTTGCTTGCACTTTAATCTGAGTAAGGTGTCTCTCATATACATAATTAGGACAGATCAGCATGCTTTTTACCATTTCAGGGATAGACAACATTTCTTGGTATTTTGGACTCCATCTCGCATGATGTCTTTCCATTGGATATTCTGTCTGGAGCTGATAGGAATGGAAGTCCAAAACACCTGGATGGCACCTGGATAGCTTCCTCTGCACTATTTATAAGGATACACTATAGTGGGGTTTAGTACCCATTGGCAGGATACATCGATGAAGGCTTTGTCCTATGCACATCAGCAGAAAATTTGTTATTGGCTTTTGAGGAACTCTGCATAGCTTCTATATTGATTGATTGATTTAATGCAGAAACTCCCTGTAGACCTAGTCAGCTTGCTAGTGGTAAGGAATAGGGGAAAGGTGGTGGATTCCACACCTCTGATTTAAAGAGTTTAGGTTGCCGCTCACTAAATTTATCAAGTGGGCATAACACAATAATAAGAAATCAGTAAGGTAAAGGTAAAGGTTTTCCCCTGCACAGTCATGTCCGACTCTAGGGGGCGGTGCTCATCTCCGTTTCTTAGCCGAAGAGCCAGCGCTGTCTGAAGACGCTTTCACGGTCATGTGGCCGGCATGACACGTGCGGAACGCTGTTACCATCCCACTGAAATGGTACCTATTTATCTACCTGCATTTGCATGCTTTCAAATTGCTAGGTTGGCAAGAGCTGGGGCGAGTGCGGGAGCTTACTCCGTCACACAGGTCTCGGGTCTCGAACCACCGACCTTCCAATCGACAAGCCTGGCGTCTTAACCACTTAGCCATCGCGCCCCTTAAGAGTTCAGTATAAAAGGTTAATTAACATAAACTATAGTAAACGTATTCTGGGTCAAACCATAGGCCTCAGGAAATGAAGCATCTTTATGTGATATCATGCACTCTCTCTAATCATTGTCCATCTATGTTTAGTTGGTGTGCAGTCATGGAAGAACATCATGTGGAATGAATGAATGAACACAGAGAATGCCCATGTGCTTAGGTCAATAATTTCCCCTTCCATGGTAGTTTGGAGGAAAAGATAACCATGCTGGATTCAAACATTGTATACACAAGGCCTCAGAAACTGGACAGATTTTGATCTCAGTTTAGCTTAAATTGATCACACGTTTACGTTCTTGAATGAAGAAAGTGAAGCAATCGCATGATGTTAGACAGAAGTCTAGTTTGAGACAGAGACTGAAAGCAGCCAAAAATTGTATGCATGTTACAAATGTGGTTCAATTCTGTTTTTGAATGGTTCACAGCTGGTTGTAGGGCAATTAGTCATCCATACTTTAATCATTCCATTCTTGGCGTTGCAGCCCAGATGTTAAAGAGAAGACTTTGCATTGCTGAGAAACTGGAGGTTTTGTGAGAATAGGAGTAGGCAAATTTTGCGACTTTAGTGGCAACAGCATTCCCCTTTATTTTAGGCTATTGGAAGCCATGAGACATTACAAAGACGCCATAGTTGCTCATAATTGGATGGGGATTATTTGTTCATTCTCTCTGTTTAATGGGGGGGACTTCTTGACTGCTGTTTAGATGTAAGATGTGCTGTTTGTAAAGGCTTAATGCAATTTATTTATTTTTGAGTTGGAATTGATGGGAATTTGGCACCAAATTTCACCAGCACGATCCTTTGGAATTGTAAACTGAGTTTAAGGACTCTGGGTCACATCCTTAATTGCTGCTTCATGTATGTGTGTGTGTATGCGTGTGTGTGTAAAATTTATATATATATATATAAAATTTTATTTTGGTGCCACCTGATTCCAGAAGGACTCACAATATAAAACAGAATACAAATACAATAAAATAATTTTTAAAAATACAGTTAGAGAAATGTTTTTAATTCCACTTGACTCTTGCAAGATGTCATGAAAAATATTTGATAGCAGATACACTGATTTTTTAAGCATTTCTGAATGGCATTAACCCTTACAAGATGTTCCTAAATGCCCTGTTTTGATGGCTCTTGTTTTGTTCTGGAAAAGCAGAACCTGAAAAAACCCTGGATGTCCCCTCTACTTACTAGAAAAATGATTCACTTTACCAGTCTAGGAACACTTTCGCCTAACTTCCACTTAGTGGGATTAAGGGTACACACTACATTCTTTTTAAGGACAAATAGCAAGAACGGTCAACCCTAAAATATTATTTCCATCTAAGCAATAATATATAAAAGCTTCTGTCCTTGGCATCTTATAAATTCCTTTATACCTAAAGAATAGTGATCACTCAGCCCAACTAGTATGACCTAGCGTAATCAGCCAGTTGAAGTCTTTTGAATAAATATTGGGAAATCCTCACCGGTCTCTCTCTTGTGAACATCTTCTACATGTTGCACATTTATTTTCAGTTTAGTTGAATAATGAGGGCAGCAACCTCTCTTTTATGCAAACTTAGCCAACTTTCAACTTCTGTTCCTGGGGATCCGAGCACTCTTTTACACAAAAATCTGCATTTTACAGAATTTGGAATGTGGGACACAGTTCAAAAATGTACAGAAAAACATATATTTTAGGAGGGAAAACACTTGCAGTAGTGTGCATATTGGAAGAGGTCGTTAAAAACAAAGGCATTAGAGGAGAAAGGAACACAAAAAATGGGCACATTTGAAAATTTATGCAGCACCTGCAGTTGAGATCTTGTCCTGTCCCTATTCTTGATACAATTTTAAGGAAGTATGAAAGGGAACTATTTTACTCACTCCTTACTTGTGAACTTCTCTCTGGCATCTTTTTGGCTATTGTGGGATCAGAATGTCTGAGTAGATAGACCTCTTTCCTGATCCAATGTTGTTCTTGTTAGATTTTTATGTTCTTGAGGTAGTATCCACAGATAATTCTGTAATATAAACAATATGCCACATGGCAAGGTTGCAAATTGTCAATTTCTTTGATAAGCAATTGTAATTTCTTCTTGACCCTGGGACAATCAAGATTCCCCCTTTCTGAGAATTTCATGCAGTGAAGTGAGACTAAATCAACATCGTTCATATTTATTATTCTAATTTGTATTAGGAGCTAATGGACATGGTAAACTAGAGCCACATACGTTTTTAATAATGCATTTAAAAGCTGAATATATATTTAAATGCTGAATATATTGAGTGTCATGTTCAAGCCAAAGGAATTATCACAAGCATCAAATGTATACTGTATGTATGAGAGAAGCTTGAGACAAACTTGACCACTTAGTTGGCAATCTAACCTTGGCTCCTTTATACCATGAGGCCATTAGCAACCACTTACTGTGGTGCATTCTCATTCAAATTAATGAAATGTTGATACAAGGAAGGTAGGATTTAAAGCTCTTGATTCCATAAGTTTACTGAAGAACTCAGTAACTTTTGGTGCTGTGTGTTTGGGGTGCCATGTTTGACCTATGTACTATATCAATTCATAGCAAGGGCATTGTCAGTAGATACACACCACATCTTATCATTCAGAATACAGTTGTATCAGCAGTGTTTAGACTATAGAATTAGTCAACCACAAATACTTTTATTGTACAGAGATTTTGTTTTAAAGAAAACTGATGTTTTTAGACAATCCTCCTTCGGAACATGTCTTCTTCATTTTCTAAAATAAAAGGGAAGAAAGGAAAAGAAAATAGAAGATATGTTCCAGTCAAAACAAAGCATTTTAATGTTCTAGTGTTTGCAGAGGTGGATAAATATATGGGTAAGATTGCAAACTCAGAACGTACCGACCTGGGAGCAAACTCCACTGAACATCATAAGAGTACAGATGAGTAAGCGTGCATAGCATTACATAGGAGAGCAAGGGAAAATTAACCGGCACAGATTCAGCTGGATTGTGCTTTAACTTTAAGCAGATGTGGTTATGCCCTGGTGGTGTGATTTATTCTTGTTTGTGACTTTACATGCTTTTGTTGGGACATTGTGATTTGTTTCTATGGTTGTATGCCACCCAGAGTCCTATTTTTTGACTTGGGTGTCTGTCTGTCTGTCTGTCTGTCTGTCTGTCTGTCTGTCTGTCTGTCTACAATACCAATAAGAATGTATATTCCCACTCCTGGCACTTCTCCTTCAGTGATTATATTTAAAATGCAAGTTCCTTTAAAATAGCCCACAGACCCCTCCACCCACCCCTGTGACACAATCAGGCTTTCTTCTGACTGAATTTTCTTGATATTATACAAGAAGGTTAGAGGCAGCCATGCTGCAAAGCCCCATATTTATCTAGAAGAAAACTTCTAGGCCCTTCAGGCACCCACAAGCATTCCTAGAAATGAAAAACAGTGGGAAGCCACAAGCTGGTGCCTTGGCTGAAAGTCTGCCCACCTGTCCAGAAAAAAGGGAAAGGTAAGCTGAGGAGGTTGAAAGCCTCCATGGGAAGTGGACGAGGTCTGGAAGGGAACAATTTCACTACTTGGCCTTCTGGTAAGGGGCTGCTTTTAAACTGGCCATGTTCATCATAGCAACCATGTTGTCAGCTGGCCAACACACTCGAGAGCATCCATTTTGCGAGGGTGCCCACAGCACAGTCTCTAAAAGGAAAATGTTTTCATCTGCCCCACCCCCAAAGTTGCTTGCCTATGACTTTGTCCATGACAGATCCAACTTTGCTAGATGTGTTCTCAATAAGGCTTGTAGCTTAAAGATAGAATGAGTTGTTTTGTAAAATGGGGGAGCTAGGTACCCTCCCTACCATCTTCAGCCATGGTTGTGAGAAAGAATCTCTGCCTGAAATCCAATTACCGATCACTTCCCAAGCTGATGCCCTCGAGACATCAGCTCCCCAGATTCCCAGCAAGAATGGGCAAAACAGCCCATGTAGGAAAGATATGTTTTCAGATACTGTCAATCCTAATATATTCTTACTGAAGCCACCAATGCTACACAAGCTCACATTTCCTTCAAGTATTTTCCCTTTACGCCTCTGTGTATGTGAATATTATTTTTGGAAGAAGCATGTTTCCTAGAGTGGTGTGTGGGTTGTTGTTTCTTTATTTTAAGTGACATTGATTTTTCTTCTCTTTCTCTTTTTTAAAGTTGAAATTAAAACAAGCATCAGTTACAGGTGGAACTTAGAAGTTCCTGGTTAGATTTTCAGCTATGCTGCTCTGTTTGCAATTGTTATCATGATTGTCTTTTGGTGCTTGTATGTACAGTATGTAAATGAGATTAAAAGTGAGATAGAGGCAGATATGGAAATACTAGTGACAAAACAAGAAAAAGAGGAATACGCTATCAGGAATGAAAAAAATAAAGCAGAAGCTCTGTTTAATTTGACAGTCAACCCAACACAAAAATGGTATTATATAAGAATATAGTTAACCATTTCCCCCCTCTTAGAAACTTTGTTTTATTTACTCAGGAAGGCAGAATTCAAATGAAATTGGGATAAAATAGTGTTACTACATTGGTGTTTGTAGGAAGGGAGCTGTGTTGCTCTACGGCAGCCAAAAAAACCCAACAGAGTCTGGTAGCATCTTTTCCAACTAACAAATTTTATTAAAACACAGAAGCTTTCATGAACTGCAGCCCACTTCATCAGATGTTTGGCGTATTGCTCTTTAGCCATACTGAGGTTATCAAGGATTTACATTTAAAGTATCCCAATGAATCAGTTAGTGTGTATCTGTGGTTACATGAATGTGAACTTAGTCAGAGATCTTGTTTGAAAACTGATGGAAGCTGGGAAAAGATCCATACAATTCCAATACATAGAATATTGCAATAAAAAGAAATTGTATGCATCTTTTCCCAGCTTCCATCACTTTTCAAACAAGATCTGCCATTTGGTGTGCTGCATTGACATTTGAAAGGAAAGAAAAGGAAAGGAAAGGAAAACTAGGGTCTACTTTACAGCATATGTTCAGAAGTATCAAGTGGTAAAGCTTGTATTCATTGAAGTAAAAGGCAAGGAAAAAAGTTGGTCTGTCTTCTGCAGCTTGCTATGCTGGGATTGCAACTCCTTGAATTTTTAGCTAGAATGGTTGTTGGATTTTGGTCATACTGGGATCAAAGGTTGAGGCAGATTCCTAAGCACCAGTCCAAAAAAAAATGATGTATCACCACCAAAATGAAGGTAGTTTGTCTGAAATTTGCATATGCCTCCACAACAACTCACTGCGGATGGAGGGAAGAATGGACTTGCATATGGAAGCTAGTCCTGGACTGATGACTCAGCCATGTGACGTCCTCATGTTCTACCAGAAGTAGTGCCATCTAATAGCACCTTTATTATTAGATGCAGCAGAAAGAATAAACTAACCTTGACTCTATAGGTGGGCAATGGTATATGAAGGAGAGAGCTGAGTTGTATCAAGACTGAAAGATGGGACTAGTTCAATATCACCTTGTGAGTGTTGAAAAATGGAGATTGTGATCAAGATTAAGCTATAAAAAAGAGGAGTCCAGGATCACAAAGTTTCACCAGTAGAATTAAGGTTTCTTATGTATAATCATCATGATTGATCATCATCATCATCATCATCATCATCATCATCTTCAGAAATTACAACATTCTGGCTAAGTTGCATTCAGCACCTCCAGATCTTGAAGCACTTTATGTTTGCTTCCAATCAGTATACTTACCAAATGTTCTGATGCTGACAAAGTCCCACTCTCCATTTTAGAAGGGAGACAATTAAGGAACAGTTCCTCTTGGGGATGGCTGGCCCCTTGAAGCCTCCCAGTGTCTTATTTTAACATTATTTCCTTGGAATTCGTATTTTCTATTGATGTAATTTTATATACTGTATTTTTAACTCTATTTTATTGTGCACCGCCCAGGGTCCCCGTTGGGGGAGATGGGCGGTAATATAAATCTAATAAAATAAAATAAATAAAATAAAACCATTGTTGATACAATGTTGTTATGTTAACATCTTATGAAGCATACTCTGCAGCTATAGAATCCGGGGTGAAAACAGTTGAACATTTTATATGTTCCTTGAGCAGTTGGACACTTTCTTGGGATAAGGGCTGGCTCTGGGTGATATTCTGAAACCCTTAATGATGAGGGTGTCCACTCATTCTATTGCTTCCAGTGCCTCAGTTTCTTATCTGGCTGATGAGTGTTAATTACTTCATTTCACAGAGTAAGTTTGAGGGCTGTTATTTTAAATGTAAAACTTTTAAAACCAAAACCTGATAGCTAGGTGGTAATTATCAAGGGCAGAATTTATGCATTATGCTTTTAAGTGTTACTTGCTTTCCTATATTTATATCAATTCTTTAATATCATGTGAAGGGATCTGTCTCACCTCCTGTCGTTTAGCATTAATCAGAGTCTGCTTCTCGGTAAAGAACCTTCAGCTCAAGCAGGGAATATACTGTCTGTTGTTTTTTAATAGTATTTAAAAGCCAATACATTCGTTTTTTCCCCTTTAAACATGACCACCTCCTTGAATAAAATGAATGAATTTTAAAAATATATTGATCCATGAAACAATAGGAGATTTTGGGGTGATTAACAAATGCATGAGTATCACAGATCTACACAGATGATCAAATAGTGGGGAAATATGTACAGTAGCTGAGAAAGAGACAGGATGGTGGCTGAGAGCTGCATTTGGAGTTTCATGTTTTGATTAGGACTTCTGTTTAGTTGCCAGTCTGTACCTTCAGTCAATTTACATGACACACAGGCTGTACCCGGGTTTGACGCCAGGCTTGTCGATCGGAAGATCACAAGTTCGGAGGTTCGAATCCCCAGCCCCGCGTGACGGAGTGAGCTCCCACACTCGCCCCAGCTCTTGCCAACCTAGCAATTCGAAAGCATGCAAATGCAAGTAGATTAATAGGTACCACTTCCGTGGGTAGCTAACAGCATTACACGTGCGTCATGCCAGCCACATGACCGTGGAAGCGTCTTCGGACAACGCTGGCTCTTCGACAAACAAACGGAGATGAGCACCGGCCCCTAGAGTCAGACACGACTGCACAACTGTGTGGGGGGAACCTTTACCTTTTTACCTTCAGTCAATTTACATGACACACAGGCTGTACCCGGGTTCTAACACTGTGATAAGCCATGTTTATTACTATGCATGGGCATCCCTGAGGATAGGACAGGGAGGGGGGGGAATAACAATATGGGTGCGATGCTACTTAGGTACTTGTGTCAGACATGAGGATGCAAGCATTTAATGGTTCACCTTTGCATGATTATATTATCGTGGGCGTATCATTCTTTTGGCATCATCACAGTTTGCTGATGATGCCATTGCTAACATGGATGTTGAGTAAACCACCACTGACTGGGTTCTCTTAGCATGCTAAGCCAAAATCAAACATACCACATTAACATTTAGTGTGTGGTGTGGTGTGAGCTGATCTATTTATTTTGGTGCATAGCTGTGTTGGCCTCTAAAGTTCCAGCCTGCAAATGAAGTTGTAGTAATGTAGTCCCAGCTCATTCTACTCAGTGCATTCACATCTTGCTCTTAGGCTATGTGTGACAGCTATTTATCATTGTTTAATAACTCAGCACTGGGTTTCCATGGCGTCTGCAAATAGGGTTCCAATGTGGTGAATAAGAAATACCTTGGTGATTCTGCAATCCTAAGCACCTCTCCCTTCACATTATCTGGCAGCATCTGGATTTTTAAAGTCTTCAGAAGAATACATAGGTTGTAACAAAAGGGAAGATGCATGAAGCCAAGTATTATTGGAAGAATGGTTCTAACAGCTTTTGCAACCAAGAGCTGTTACAAATCCTGGGAGAAATTTCAAGTCTATTCACAAACACTTGAAGGAATCAAACCTTGGTGTTTGGAAACTGAGTTTGTGAGAGGACTAGGTGGAAATTACCATGTGCTTTCTCTTTCTCTGTTGCGTCTCCTGTCTTCTGGAACAGCATCTCCCTGGAGATACGTACAGCCCCTACTCTTCAAATATTCTGGAACTCTCTTAAGACGTGGCTTTGTGACCCTCTGTTGACTTTTTTTTAAAATGCTACTTATGTGGTTTTCTCTGGGCAGTCACATTTCTTTAACTTATGTATTTTGTCGTGCCTTTTTGGAGTTGGACAGCCTCAAAATCCAGTCCATCCATCCATCAGGTGGGGTGCCATTAGGTAGATGGTATGAAAGCATCAGGCTGAGGTGTTAAGTCTGTGATGGCTCACCTCTGCCATTACGTGCTAGCTCACACGCCTGGCTCTAAGTCATCACGAGATGGAATAAGGATTGTGAAGAGTGAACATGTGCAAGCCAGTCCATTCCCTAACACACAAATCACAGTAATGTCCCAGAAGTGTTTGCAGTGCATTGTGCTTTATGGTGCCCCCAGTTTTTAAAACTTATTTTTAAATATTTATACCCCAAGTTTCTATTCAAGCAGGAAACTTAAGGGGACTCATACATCCATAAAATAAGGCTGCAAACATGATAAATGCTCTGTAAAATAACAATAAAACATATATAAGAAAAACAGTTATCAACAGCTTCCAGAAAAAAAAAATTCTGAAAGTGTTCTTAAACAGTCTGTACTCTCTAATCTCTTTCTATCTGAAGCAGTCAATTCTTAGAGTCTGGGGGGGAAAAATATTACACCTGTAATATAGAAAAAGCAGTGGCAAATCGCTTCCACAGAAACTATGTGGACATCTGTAGAAGTTGAACTTGACTCCAGAGAATCTTTACACTTATCATTGTGAAGGCAGTAATTTGGGAGAAATGAAGCCAGTTTTAATCATTTCTGTATTTCTCAAGTTTTCTTTCCTTTCAGTTATTATCTTTTATTTTTAAGTACCACATTTCCTCCCACATTTATTTATTAATGAATAAATAACTCTATTTTATTTATTTATTAATGAATGAATAAATAACTCTATTGACTGTGTTTGGGTACCAAGCTTAGCCAGAAGGAACAATGTTTTGGTGTGCCTGCTGGCTCAATTCCTCTTTCCGATTCCATTGGTCAGTGGGAGGGGCTGAATCTACCACAGAAACTCATGCTATGGTTTGCTTGGCATGATACGTTTCCATCATAGCAAGCCAGAGTTGCAAGCTGTGGCTTGTTCTTGACTTATATGGCTTATTAGGGCCCTAACAAACCAAAGGCTGGTCTGAAGACCAGGAGGAGATTCCATGGTTGCTTTAGTTGCTGTTGCCAGCAGCATGTTCAGTAAGCCATAATGCCCAAACAGCCATTGCTTCAACTGTGTTTGTAACTTCCTAAAGAAAATACATATGAAGCTATATCAAAGGCCTTGTATAGCACTGTTATCTGTAGATTTTTTTTTTTTAAAAAAGTTATGCTAGTAGTGCTTGGTCAGAAATGGTTTGCAAAGTTTATTTGATTAACAGACAACTCATTATTTCCATAACGCATATGATTACCATGGTTTGGGGTTAAGCATGAATGTGCTTGTTTGTGAAAGCAGACATTCCTCAGATTGGTGCATAAAATAAGCACTGCTGGCTTGAGGTGCTTCTAGTAGTTAAAATTAATCAGCCCAATAAAAAGAATTGCTTCCTGTATGTTTTGCAAACCCTGTGATGAAAACAGCCATTAATACTCTGATACATACGTGTAAGTACTTTTTTTCAAATACCAATTACCTATAAATCCACCATCTTTAGAGAAGTTAATATGCCCAGCTAGCTGTTAGCATAAAATTATTTCTAAGGTTTTAAAAAATATTTGTGTGTGTATGTGTGTGTGTGTGTGTGTTTCATAGAACTTTTTCTAGAATTAGTTGTGTATTTGTATAACTTGAGACTCAGAGCATGGCAAAATTCAGTTTTGATCTAAAAAAATTAGTGATTGTATAAAAACCAGTCAAAATTACAAAACAGCAATCACAAAATGGTTTGTGAGGGTTTTATGTAAATCTTTCCAAATCTAATAAGGAGTCTTCTCATGATTATGGAGGTGAGGTAGAAAGTACACCACCAGTCTGCAACGGAGATGCACTAACACATCATTTCTCAACTTTTTGACCCTAGAGGAACTCTTGAAATATTTTTCAGGCCTTGGGGAACCCCTGCACATTCAGGCTCAAATATAGACCAGAATTTACAAAATTATTATATCTGTTTCATGTGTAGGCCTGTATATATGTATTAACAGTGTTCTTAAACTAAAAATAAAAAATGAAACTTACCTCTTTAATGTGAAGTTGCCTGAATTTGAAATTGTTGTTTAAATAAATCATGATCTCCCAGGGAACCCCTAGTGACCTCTTGTGGAACCTGAGGGTTCCACGGAACCCTGGTTGAGAAACCCTGCACTAACAGATTCAGGATCATCTTGGGGGAAGGGAAAATTCTGAAATCTCTCAAAACCATTCCATAACTCAGTGCTGTGGAACCTTGAAAGAATGCCATCAGTTGACAACCAGGTGGCAGGTAGAATAAAATAGAATTGCTATCTGCATATGTCTCCTGAGATGGAAGTGTGACATTTATTTTTTATTCTGTTCTTGTCCCCAGACTCTATTTGCTGAGGGGACGTTTCCATTAGAGACTCTAGGGAAACTACATTTCCCAGAACTCTTTGGACAGAAGGAATATTATAATGCTGCATGGATTCCAGACTTTGTCTCTGGTTATTGAGCAACAGTATAGAAGTATAGTACATTGCAACATATCATGATTTGGATTAAAATCCTCATAATCCTTGGCCACTGAGCATGGTGGCTCATGGGATGTTATAGTTCTACTGAAAGGTGCTAGGGAAACACTCAGATGTTTCTGGAATTTTCTAGGGCTATGCCGTGCTTTGGACATGATTCTAAAAGTGCTTCAGTCCACGCAGAGGCATAATCATGGCCTCTGTTTGAAACTCTTTAAAGCAGCTATGAGATCATGTGGCTGCTTATGGAAGACAGCGCATGATCTGAGAAGAGGCCCAGCTGCTTTAAAGGCTTGGAGGCAGGTGTTAACATTTATGCTCCCAAATCAACCAAAGAACCTTTTTTGAATTATTTCTGAAGCCTTGCACTGCTCTGCTATTTTCAACTTTAGATTCTTGAAGAGATTTCTTTTCCTTGTGATCCTGTCCTACATTTTTTTAAACGTAGCCCTAGTAGCTGAGCTAAGTGTAATTTGTAGAAGATAGAATATCTTTTGTGATGGAATCTCAGCATGACAGATGGAGAACTGCCCTGAGAAATAAAGGCAAAAGTGTTTTATAATATAAGAAAGCTTGCTTTTAATATTCGATGGCTCCTAGATATTTGACTTATTGTGTTGATAAAAAATGTTATTTTAGATCTTCAGAAGATTACAGTGCTGTATGGACTTCAACTAGAACAAGATTACTTCTAAAGCTTATTGCTTCACTTGTCGAAGGAAGGAAATTCAATTGGTGGTATTTCTAATTAAAAGCATCATAATGGTAAAGACTTCTGGTTAAGATCATGGAGGTCCACTACGCCAATATTGATTTTAATGGGTGTAAGGATGCTTTCTCCATTATCTGGTGAGATCAGTCAAGTTGAGCTGGTTCTGTACACATCTCTTAGACAAAGCCTTGGAAATCCTTCCCTAGCCATTTCAAAGGTAGTTTGTAATGTGGTTTGCACACACACCTGTCATCTTAGTGTTTATATGGATAAGGTAATACTCTGTGTTAATTATCTCAGAATGCTACTTTCATAATCCAAGCCAAAAATGAATTAAATCAGAAAACCTACAGCCAACAGAAGTACAGATTAGGAGTGGGATGCGAAAAAAAAAAGTTTTGTGATATTTCTCCTCTCTCTTTGCCACGCAAATAGGAATTAATAAGTTATCATCACCCCATCTACCATATAGGATTATTGTTAAAGAGAAAATGATGGTGGGACGCAAAATATGCATACCGCTTCACTCCATGGCTGACATTTACAAAGAGTCTTCAGACATTATGAAAGCTAACCGTACATCCAATATAGTAGAGAGCATGTGCCATAATAATAAATTTGATAGCTGTAAAGGCAAGGATTGACACCCTTTTCAGATGCTGGCTGCTGTTGTGCTATCTTGTATGGTGGTCTGAGCCCCTTCCTCAATTAGTTGACTTCTTGTAAGATCAGCAAACCTGACAGGATTTCAGCAGTCATTCCTACTGTGTGAGAATGTCAAGATCTGAAGAATGGTCATGAGGGAATACTGAAACAGTTAAAACTTTAAGATCATCTTATCTGAGAATCTTACCATTTTAAATAAATTATTTCATGGTGGTGCTTCTAAACCCTGCCTAGAGATGTCACAGATTCACTGGTGCTTCTGGTTTGTGGCTATGCTTTGCTTCAAAAAGTTCATTAGCGACTTATCTAGAGTCATCCAACCATTGTTGTGTCAAAATAACAATAATGAGGAGAGGTTTTGTAGCTCTTCAGCAATGGCTGGATGATGCTGTGAAGTTGCTATGTCACTAGTGGGGATATGATCTAAGACTCTGTGATTTGACTAGAACAGGCTATCACGGAGAACCAGTTCTGTCTGTCTGTCTGTCTGTCTGTCTGTCTGTCTGTCTGTCTGTCTGTCTGTCTGTCTGTCTGTCTGGCTGCCTGCCTGCCCGCCCGCCCATCCATCCATCCATCCATCCATCCATCCATCCATCCATCCATCCATCCAGGGTGTCTTCAGTGTCTAAGAGTTTATAAACCTTTTGTCAAAGGGAGAGTGAGTTATAATCCTGGCCTATGTTAATGGCACTGAAAAGAAATGTGGAAACCTTAGGGTGATTGTTTTTATATTTCAGTTACCCTAAATTCATCTTCCTCTTAGTGATTTCTTGTTTGATGATCAAGCAAAGGAAAGAGGGAAATTTACATTCTAGCATATACCGTAGATCTGTCAGCCTGGTGCCAATCCGACAAAAGAACAATGGACGAAATGAAAATAATAAGAACAACAAAGCAAATAAGTTATAAAATAAAAGTGACAATGAAGTGCAGCAGCATTGATGGTGCTTGGAATTATTTTTGAGAAGGCAACTCATGGCTTGGATGACAGAACAAAAGCAGGAGGAAAATCACGTGAGCCTAATGGTTAGAGGAAAATTGGAGGGAGGGATGAAAGGGGAACTGAGCCTGCTTTTTCTACACTTGTTTATTCAGTGCAATTGGACAATTTGGAGTTCCTAGCTTGCAATCCATCTTATGGATAGGCGATCTATAGGAGATCCACAGAAATGGGATCAGTAGGTAGAAGCATCTTAGAAGCATCTAGTTCAGAATAGCTTAAGCAGAATGGTAGCTGTTCTGAGTAATGCTGTGCCAACATCTGCCTTGTAATTTTTCAAAAATTCCTCTGCAAAAATAACTTTCTTATATCTTATTCTCAGGGTGCTTGAGAATTGCTTTTCAATTTCTCTTGGTGATTTTTAAAAAACCTATTTCATTGCTTGGAGGTGGAGATGGGAGCTATTTCTGATGGGGCTTTTTGCTGTTATGTAACTTTCCATTTACTCTGGAGCCTCCCTCATTGCCCACACTTCCCAATACGTAAAAGCCCCATGGAAGGAGTTGTCCTCCAAGGTTTTCCCCTGAGATCTAATGGCAGTGTAGGAAGCCATGGAGAATGCGGACTTCTGCAGATGGGATTGTACTATGAAAAACAGGACACTCACGAACGCACGAACTGCAAGAAGACCACACTCCACTCATGAGAATTCTGAAATTCCCTTCTCCTTTGAAAGAAAGGGGCAGCAAATTCTTGTTCATCAACTAACAATTTTAAAAACCTAGTAAAAAAATAATGCAGCATTGCTTCCAAAGTTTGGGGAATTCAGAAAGGGGTTTGTAAGCACATTTGGCTGGATGCTATTACACCACCCAAGATCAAGAACTCTGATAAAGCTGGGTTTCTATTGGAAACTTGGTAAATAGGTTCAGCTGGTCATGCTTAACATTCTCCTCCTTCAGATCTTTCTATTAAAACTCATTAAGGTCTCTAAAGCAGTCAGGTATGCAGAAATATTGGAGCCAGAGTCTTATTTAACTCTACATGTCTTTCAGGCAAACAATTGCGTAGGGCTATTGTAAAACTATTTAACTATCAAAAGCAATTGCCAGTTGATTTCAGACATTAACATCTGTGGAAATAAGAAGCGGCAAAGTTCTGAGAAAGTGTCTCTGTTTGTAGGATTCGTATTTTCTTTGGTTTGAAAAATATTTTATCAAGCATGAATGCTCCCTAGTTTGTCCAAGTTTGCAGAAATAGTTCTGGTTTAATGTGGCTGCAACTTGTTGAAGACTTTTTTTCATGAGATTCAGTATCCCAGTGGTCAAGGGAATCAACCAAAATAGGGAGTGGCAGCACGGGGCAAAAAAGGTTGAACTGTGTGCTGTTTGCTTACCTCCTGTCAGCCCTTTGAAGTACAAGAAGCACAAACCATGAGTACTAACACTACCTTTATTGTAATGTTACAGTAACAGAATTTTGCAACTCTGAAAGTATTTCTCCCCTCCTTTACTTTTACTTCGCAGGAAACTAGGGAGGGTCCCTTCTGAGATGCTTCCCATGCCCCTTTTCCTTCTGTGGGCTCAGATACCTTTTGCATGACAGTTCTTCCTCCTGTCTCCCAAGGTCATTCCCACATACTGTACCATTAAACCTCCCTCTACAGGTGACTGCCAGATTTTGTGAGCTTCATGATATCTTTCCCTATGAATGTGTAACACCCCATCTCTATTTTCTTAGGCTTTCCCCCCCTTTCTTTAATAAAATATCCATAAAAATGCCTAGTATTTAAGGGAGCACATTGCCCTTTCTTGGGTACAGTGGTTGGTAGCCTTTTCAAAGAGTCTTTATGGGGTTGAGTGGCCTTCTAAATTTGACAAGAAAATAAGGTATTTTGATAGGGATGAGAAAAACTTGCATGTACCTTTTAAGGTTTTGTGGACCTTCTGGTATAGTAGACTTAGTGGACTCTCCCTACTTCTAGGAATTGAGACATGCCAATGTTTGGGATGCATCTGATCTTCTCATATTTTCTCATGCAAGGTACATGCAGGAACGAGTGGCCAATCTTGCCATCTTTTGGCAGCAGTTAGGCTCCTCTTCTTCAAGCTGTTGGAGTCTTTGGGGCTTCCTTATTCTTGGAGTGATCCATCTAACCTCCAATAATAATAACATTTTGGGATGAGTTCCTTTTGAAGTGAAGTTTCTGCTTTTCGTAATTGCTCTCATTACTATATCTTAATGAAGGCTGCTTGTGAATGGTGCAACTCATCCTCTTTGAAGATTCACAGATAAAAGAAAGAGCAGATGTATCTGAATTAAGGTAACTAATCAGAACAGATTCCATCAGTTGCTGGTACACATCTTTTTGGAATGTGTGTTTGACATGGGATGTTAAACAAGAGTTGCATATGTATTTATTGATCACTATAGTTTTCTAGCTTATTAGTATTGTTGGTATTTTTTCCAGGGCCTGCCTAGTGCCAACAAAGTATGTAAAAATGAATTTAATAGAATTTGATTTTGCAAATTTAATCTTTTATGGATTCATTTCAACACTTTTAGCATGCCTTACTCAGTACACCCACAAAAAACAATTATCCAATATACTAAACAAAATATAAGTATCACAATGCAGGATATAATTATTCTCATTAAGGAATCCAGATGATTTAGTAAAAGAATCCCTATAATAGAATATCAAATATAATGTTCTGGGGGAAGGGGGACCCTTGGAAAAGCTTAAGAGACAAAGGAGTTCTAGAGAATTAGGGCACTACAGGAAAAAGCCCTTTGATTTCATTTTGCTTACATCGAGGTAGGCATGGGGGTTGAGAACCTACAGACACTGAATCTCGTTTTTGAGCCCCTTTGTACAGTTATTATTGAAAACCGACAGTACTGTTCTGTACCATTTTGAGGTGGGAAGTACAAATAACCCAATCAAGTTACAAAGCAAATAAAAGCTCCAAAGTTTCTTCCCAATCCTTGCCCATCCACATGGATGACCAGATGCATTTTGTAGCCCTGAGTCCCTTCCAATGTTAAATAGGGCTCTTGGCCACCAAAAGGTTTCCTACCGTCTTCTAGCATTAATGTCTTCCAAGTGAGGTTTTCTATGAAGCTTTTAGTGAATAAGCAAGATGATATTGTTAGGTAGTGGGGTCAACACCTGCAGTCCTTAGGCTATTAGATGGGCTTATTTCTGCTGCCTCCCACGTCCATCCTTTATGTGTTTTTCTGCCTCAGCTCAGCCTGCAACTCCAGGAAGCCATACTGAGCCAAGAATATCACATCCCAATTTTGTTGTTCAGTCATTAAATCATGTCCAACTCTTCATGACCCCATGGACCATAGCACGCCAGGCCTTCCTGTCCTCCACTGTCTCCCAGAGTTTACTCAAATTCATGTTCATTACATCGGTGATGCTATCTAACCATCTCATCCTCTGCTGTCCCCTTCTCCTTTTGCCTTCAGTCTTTCCCAGCATCAGGTTCTTTTCGAGTGAGTCCTCTCTTCGCATTAGGTGGCCAAAGTATTTGAGCTTCAGCTTCAGCATCTGTCCTTCCAATGAGCAGTCAGGGTTGATTTCCTTTAGGATTGACTGGTTTGACCTCCTTGCAGTCCAAGGGACTCTTAAGAGTCTTCTCCGGCACCACAGTTCGAAAGCATCAATTCTTCGGTGCTCAGCCTTCCTTATGGTCCAAGTCTCACAGCCATACATTACATACATATACCAATACAATGCCCCCAAAACTGGGGATTGAGGGAAATGAGACATAACCAGTTATTTCCGTACTGTCACAGCCATAGATGACCAAGAAAGGGTGCCACCAAGACCTCTCCAACTGGGTGGTATAATTATTCTCTAAAAATGAGAAGAATAGAATCATAGAATGGATTGGTTGGAGATCATCTAGTTCAGCAGTAGATTCCTGCATAATGCTACTGCTGAAGTTGATGATCTCCAAGATCCCTTTCAACCAATCCATTCTATGTACATCTATGTATCTACTGCTACAGCTTCCTTGACAGATGGCATCTAGACTTCATTGAAATATCCCCAATGAAGGAGAGTCTGTAATCTCTTGAGGCAGCCTGTTCTACTGTTGAACAATGCTTACAATTATACATACTGGCTTTTAGCCTCTAAGTCAGAGCTTTCCAAACTTTTCATGTTGGTGACACACTTTTTAGACATGCATTATTTCATGACACACTCTTACAGCAGGGCATTATTTCACGACACACTCTTACAGCAGGGCACAAAGCAGGCACTAGGACCTGCATGGAATCCTGGCAGGGCTTGGAGGCAGCAGCAGCCGTGACACACCCAGACCCTGCAGCCGACACACTAACGTGTCCCGACACACAGTTTGGAAAGCTATGCTCTAAGTAAAGGAGTACCTTATAAAAAGGCTACAAAGGATCACTGTGTCTGTAGGTGGAATTTAATAGATCTCTTTAAAGCAAATATGCTCCATGTAGCTGTTTCGAAGTGGCATGATCCTCCTTGCACTAGGAGAGAAGCTTCATGAAGCACTGAGGTGGAGATAGAATTCCTTCAGCTGATTGCGATCATCCAGAAAGAGCCTTGGACCTTCTACTCAGTTGATTTAGCCCTGGTTTTTAACTTCACAAGCAAATCTATTTTCCCTTTTATTTCTCATCTTAGAGTCCAAGGTACTTCTGTGCCCAAACGTGTCTCTAACCTCTAACTCAGCAGTTTTCTTTCCTTGTGAAAGAGGCTTCTGTCTTTTAGAATTTTATTCTCAGGGCACGATAATTCCCTTCAAATTATTGACAATGTTTGGACCTTTCTTGATTAATGGCATTTCTCTTCCACATCTGTCCCTCACTCTAAAATCCCCTAGTTACATGGGAGGAATCCCACCACTGTGTCTTCCCTTGGAATTTAATGGATGTATGGGAATCCAGGTAGGCTACAGATCATGGGAGAGGATTGGGCAGTGGAAAACAGGACATTCACTGGCTAGTTCACAATTAAATGTGTAAAAGCACCACCTTCCACCCATGAAAATGTCACCAACATTTTCTTCTTTGAAATAAATATTGAAAACAAATTCTCTGACATCGTATTGATTGAGAAGGGGTAGGAAAACAAGAGAAATGTTTTGTGTAGCACTACTCCAGGCACAGATCTGGTCTCAAGAAAAACAAATGCATTTGCTGCTTTGAAAATTAAGCCATGAACAGACTTTATTTTTTTGAATGAAGTTTTTCCTCTATTCTATTCCAAATTTCCTATAGACTTTGTTGCTAGTTGCCCAGAATTCTCATAAAGTAAACTAAACTGCATTTCCCTATTCCAGAAGGACAACCTTGGATTTTTTTTGTCATCTTACACCATTTTAAAATCTAATACTGTCAGCAGTGAAAACAAATTTATTTATTTTTATTTTATTTATTTTCTATCCTGCCTTTATTATTTTCTCAAGTTGTTTTGAATTTGTGCAGCCAAGCTGTTTAATTACTATTTTTCTAAACAAAAGAAATTGGGAATTGAACTTGGCACAGTAGTAGCTTTAAATTTATCTACTTAAATTCTTGGTAACTTTTCAATTTCTGATTTACTGTCATTCAGTAATTCATATACCACTGTCTAAATGTTCATTATGACAAATGTTTGCTCATGTGAGATTGCAAATTCTTACAAATGCAGCTATTTTGTAGATGAAAGATAAACATTTCTCAAGTTAAAATGGGTTCAGGGGATTTAAATACATTATATATGCATCTGTGAGAAAGAGGGAGGGAGGGAGAGAACTTTGCTACCAACTTGAACACAATGTAAAACAGTTTGCAAAAGGAAATTGGAAATGACATATGTTTAAATTACTACCAGTTTAAAATATTTTATAAGCAATTACGGACAACTGCTTATTTGAAAGAGTTTCTTTCTTAAGGTCATTCAACAGATAGATTCTGATTATTCTAGATAATTTAAACTTGAGTCTTAGAAGTATTTCTGGTATCCTTTTATGTTTGTCAAGATCTTGGATTTGCAAGTCTTGCTGGAATTTGGGTTGATGCCTTCCTCTATTTTTCCCCCCAGGTTTATAGAAAAGTACAGCATGAAAAAGCATCCTTGCTCTCTCATTCTTAAACAGACATAGTAAATATCCTGCATTGGAAGTTTATAACTTAAGATCCAAATGTATGAACCGTGCTCTGAATTGAAATTTCATTATTTCAATTATTGTCAGCCTTGCAAGGTAGTCCAGACAAGAAGCACACCCAGAAGTACTAGCTCTACTTCACTGTAAGGTTACATTAACAGAATCTTGCAAGTCTGAAAGTACATCTCTCCCCTGTTGCCTTTACAGCCCAAGAAACTAGAGAGGGTCCCTTCTGAGACGTTTGCCACACCCACATTGCTTCTGCAGGCTAAGTTGCCGCTTATCCGACCGTTGCCCTGTCTGTGGCTCTTCCCCCGTCCCCCAAGGTCATTACCACAGACCATTACAAATATACAGCTACAACTAACTTATGTAAAGACAATGGATGTGCTTACCATATCCAATTATATAGCAAATGTTGGAAATTGCATATATTGGATATGGTAGATTGCTAATTAGAACAGTGGTCTTTTGATGTTTACAAGCATACAGTCAATAACAGCAAAGAGATTGAGTAGTATGATCAGTAGGCTCTCCATCCTGAGTCTCAGCAGATGCCCAACTCTGCTACTCTTTTACAAATATTGCTCATTTATTTATTTGTAAGATTTATATCTACATTTTCACTGATGGTTAATATTCACATTTCAGTGGTAGCTGTATCAGAAAGTAAGGATGGTTTCTTTAAATTTCTGTACTCTGTGTATAGAGAATCTGAAAATACTTTCTGAACATCTAGCTTATTTTCTTCTTTAGAATGTATCATATTGTGATGGCCAAACAGTATTTTTTAAAAATTTTGTACGGTCTTCCTTTAAAGCATTAGGCTGACTACAGTATATTCTTAGATTCAGGGAAGGGTTGTTGGATTTGATGTATTTTCTTCTGATCCAACACAACTTTCTGCTTTGTTACGGGAGCGATCAACAATAGTGATCAGGAAGGATCAAGCTTCACATGCAATAATTGGCAGTGCTGTATCCTTTGTATTAAATCTATCTTCAACTTTATTTGCTCATTATATATATTGTGTGTGTGTACACACACACACTATTTATAAGGAAAATTTGCAGTAGGCAAACTGACTCAAATCTGAATCAGTTAAAAGGCAGATCACTAATCCTTTCCAAACTTCCTTTTAATCCCTTCACACTCACACACCATCCCTCCCCAAATAGCATACTATTCCTCTGTTGGAACGAAAGACCTTGTTTGTGTTCCAAAGAGCAAAGATGTTCTGGAAAGACGATTGTTCTATTATAAGACAGAACAGTCTTTCAAAATGAGCCCGGCTCGTGCTAAATTTAAGCCCCAGAACATTAAGGCTCCTTCCCACTTGTGGTTGCCAGTCACTGTTTTTCTAACTTGGCGAACAGAGCCAAACAAAATGCAATGGAAGAGATTTCCCGAACATCTTTCTCTTTAGTCCAAAAAAGATGGAGGGGGGCGGGGAGAGCTTTGGATTGAAACCATGGTGCTGGGAAAGGAAAGGGTATACCTCCTTTGTCTATAGTTTTTTTTAACATTAAATTATAGGTTGCTATAGAGCAACTCTCTAGAGCTGTGAGCAGCTTTGGTTATTGGTTAGTAGGACAGGAGCTATATATGTGAATAAACACTCATCCGTGCATGTAGAGAAAGCTCCTCCTTCATCAAAGTTGCAAGCAACCTGTCAATCCATTGCGTAGCAGACAACCAGAAAGTAAGGAATGGCAGTAGCCATGGGGGGACCGTACCTTTGCCCACCTGTAATTTACACATACGCAATCTCCCTCCCTGTATCTACCATCAAATCAAAAATAACCACCATCAAATTTCAAATGTTGTCCTGGCCCTGTACACTTTTGTTATTGTTTTGGAGTGCAGTCCACCAGCATTCCACTCTGTCTAAATGCAGCATAGCATTTGGTCTGAAAAAGGTTACATGCTAAAAGCATAGAGAAAGCTACTTAAAAAAACTGGACAAATCTTTCCAATCTTAGGCTTACTTAGACTTCAGTCTCTCTCTAGTTCAGTTGAACTTGCTCCAAGGTAGGTTTATCTAATCTGGGTGCATAATAATGTGGGCTTCATTTAGGTGGCTCCTTCCCTGATGTTCCAAGACCATGTTGAGGTGGGAGGAAATTACATATTTATTTATTTACTTTGTTTGTATGCTGCCTATTCTCAAAGGAAAATTATGAATCTTATCTTCTTGGGATAGCATGAAGGGACCCCTGTTTATATGCAACTTTTTAAAAACCTATACAACAAATACCATTTCATTACCTCACTCTATACATTTGTGTAATATCTAAATAACATTTATGAAGAGGTGCCTGTGCTTAAAAAAAAGTAAAGGCTGAGAAAATGAAGACAGAATATAACATCACTTAAAAAGTCTTCTCTTAGAGCCTGGAGTCCAGTTTGGAGATATCAACCAGAAAAATGTTATAATTGAAATTTTGCAACTAACACAGAGCATAATATTTCAGATGGGAGACATGGACCAGCACTGCATTTACTTCTAAAGGAGTCCTATACAGGGTTTTTATTTTCCTTAATTATTCTTGATGTTTTGCCCATTATGCCATTAGCTTCTTTGCAGTACAGAGATAAATAGCCCGGTATCTGCAAGAACAAAGTGTGAACTGAAAGCATTTAATTATTGATATCTTAGTAACTAAGGTTCTAAAATGACGTTGTCAAATCCCATAATGACCAGACAGCAAATCCATCACTTACTTTGGCCAAAAAGCAAACTCAGAATGTACACAGAATCTGAGAACATGTGAAACAAGCCCATTGAATGTTGGGTTGCCTTGTTTTCCCAGTGGTTCCTTAACATTTGTTCAGTGGCCTCCAGTTTACAAATTATCTTCTCCTTCCTGATTTGCTTCTACCTGTACAATGGAAGTTGGGACATTTAAGAAGCTTCTGTTTTATCACGAGTTATAATCTTCTGATTGGCTGAAATAGAATCAATACTTCGTTGATTACAAAGCTGCTATGAAAGCCGGTCTTGAGCTATTCATCATTTTAAAATGTAGAGTAGAACAGTAGCACCCCGGGATATGTTTAATTCATCCTGTTCAGGTTATGTGAGTGGGATATTTTTTGAGGGGAGGTGGAAGGTGAAACCACATCCAGTGAAGTATATCTGGTGAACAACTTGATTGTCATTGACATGGTACAATCTTCTTAGAGGATTAAACCTCAGTCTTTATGTAGGGAAATGCTGACTTTCTTTCCAAAGCAGTCAGCTTTAACATGAAATGGAATTATTCTGTTGATGTGTTCTCCAAATACAGCTCCTCATAGACATTTGTGGAGTTCTGTGAGCGGTTTGTACCATCACATTGGCCTCAATATTTTGTTGATGATTTTCAAAAAGCAGCCCTCAGTTCCACCATTCACTTAAACTGGGGTTTTATGAATGCCTTCTTATTTCTCCCAATATGACAAATAAATAAAAATGCAATTACCAATGGATATATTGACTTATTTGCATTTATACAAACTTCCTAGAGTCCTATTGAAATTGAGCCTAAAAAAGAAGGCAAGGCACTAAAGAATTTACCTACATTAGATATAAGTAGGAGAAGCAGTGATCTGGATTTTAGCTGGTATGTTTACCGACTTAATTGCAGAAATTGCTTCATGAAGATTGGTCCCACCATTAAGCAGAGTGAGGCAGCTGCTTCAGATCGTAGATATTCTAGGGCAGGAACAGAAACAGTGCAAATAAAGTAATATGTGGCATATGACTATCCTGTGCCAGCTGTCATGGCAGGTACAGTGAGAAAGAACCATGTCACCAATGGTTAAGATGCTCCTATCAATCCATTTGATTTCTACATATGGATCATCTTATTATTTGTTTCAGATTTCATAAACTGGTTGGTCTTTATTTTACATTTAGTCTGCATAGATTTCTAGTCTGGATTACCCACTGACGTTAACACAGAAGATAGAGTTTTAGGGAATTGTTTGTGTTCTAGACTGTGGCCCACCAGGTCTTTCTCAAGCAACTTCTGGAATATTTGGTGTCTTATGCAGATAGAAACATATCTGTACCATTTATCTCATTCATGTGCAAGCCTAGAATTGCCACCTTTGTGTTGCAGTTGCACCTAAAATGAAAGTCTTTCTCATCAGCCGGTAGAGTACCACCCCAACATGGTGTTCTTCCGGATGCGTTGGATTTCAACTGGTTGGAAATTCTGTGAGTTGAAGTCCAAGACATCTGCATGACATGGTTCTACACTGGGAAATGTGCTTAGAAACAAGTGTGTATACAACTCTTTTTTGGTCTGACGATCACACTTGACTTTTTACATAGTGTTAGGAATCACACTTCCAAAAGCAGGCCAAGCCAGGAAAAGAAATCAGCAGAGATTTTTCATTTGATTTCATGTTTTAAAAATAATTAAATTAATTACAATCAGTTAGGAGAATTATTTCTTATGTATTTGTATACTGTAACAAAAGTATTTAATAATGTCTCCTGTCTCTCATATTAAGAATTTAAAACTAGATAAGCTACATTGTTAGGTTTTCCTTGCCGGATTTGAAGAAAGGATCTCATTTAAGATGAGATCTTTAAGTAAAACATATTACTCTGAATTTTTAATGTACTGATCCAAGTTTGCATTGCCACAAATTAAAATAGCATTGTTCATTGTTTCATCTTGGTGTGGAATGACCACCTCCTAGCTGATAAATGGAATTTTGTTTTGGTTCCCACATGCAGTCTTAATTTTGCAAAATGTGTGGAAGAGAAAAGTGAATGCAGCTTCAGCAGAAACGGCTGGTGTGAGGTCCATTGCAAAATTCATGTCATTTCAAAGGACCATAATGTGGCATTTGGCATAGGAAAAGCTGGGAATATTTTTTTTTCTGGCTTTGGGTAAATAGCATTAAAGAGCAGAAATGGTTAATTACATCGCTCGCATAATTGATGATATTGCTGTAATGCACTGGGACATCTCATCAGCATTTTCCGAAACAGGCCCTCAGAGGAAAATATTCCTGCTAAAACTCTGATTTCTTCACTTTGCTGTGCTCTAACATGTCAAAATTGATGCATTTATCAGAGTTCCCTGCATACAAATTACTCAAAGAGTTTGCCATCTTTACCCAAGCCAGTTTCTCAGAATCTCTGTGAGGAATAGTTTGCCCAGGAAAAACACAGTTCTAGCTTTTCTTGCTTCTCTTGTACAGTATTTCCACTGATATAACAGGAACATGCGTAAGATATCTGAGACCCTGCATTTTTATTATTACTAATAACAGTATTTAGAAAGCTCCAATAAAACATATGGGCCTGGTTCACCCCGCTTACTTTGGTTTGGTTTTGGTGTATTGGGTTCCATTGAACCCAACCATAGTATGCTGTGCAAAATTGTGGTTTGCTCAGGAAATTGTGGTTAAACAAACCATGGTTGAGCATGAGATGCAAAACTGTCAAAGAATTTGGGGCCGCTTACTCCAAGAAAGAGCTCTTGAATCTCTGGTAATTTGTTGTGTTGCCAAATTATCCTTACTAACATCTCTTTTCTCATTATGTGCAGCCAAAGTCTGTCCTGTTATACCTGGAAACCATTGGTTTGTGTTCTGCCTTTTGGGGAAGGAAAGGTCTTTGCCCTGTTCTGTGGGATAATGCCCACCAATATTTATTTATTTTTATTTATTATTTGGATTTATCACCGCCCATCTCTACCATGGTAGACTCTATTCAAATATTTGAATAATGAAACCTTGTTGAGTTTCCTCTTCTCTTGCAAAGCATATCCGGTTCCTCTAAACTAGTGTTTCTCAATGTTGGCAACTTTAAGATGTGTGGACTTCAACTCCCAGAATTCCATGCTGGCTGGGGAATTCTGGGAGTTGAAGTCCACACATCTTAAAGTTGCCAATCTTGAGAAACACTGCTCTAACCCATAATAATCATGTCTGTACATCTTTATCTATATTCTTAAAGTGCCTTATATTTGCCCACCTTTTGAAGCTATTCTGCTGCCTACCTCCTACCTCCCTGTATTTTATACCACCTTGTCTAAGGAGAATGTTGGCGATAGTTAAAGCTTAAGCTGTTGGGTTTGAGGTCAATCCTGGTACAGGTCTTGCCCAGCCACGGACAGGGAAACTAGCCTGTCTCTCAAAGCCTAAAACGGCTATAGCCGGTTTTGCAGCTGTGCCACCCTGCTGCCTCATGATCAGTTGCAATCCCAAGGCGGCATCTTCTTCACCCCTTCTATCCCCAAGGCAGGAATATTCCACTTTGTACTTGTTAATTTTTATTCATGTAGGAAAAACTGTTTATCCTTAAAAAGTAAAGGTAAAGGTTCCCCCCGCACATTTGTGCAGTCGTGTCCGACTCTAGGGGCCGGTGCTCATCTCCGTTTGTTAGCCAAAGAGCCAGCGTTGTCCGAAGACGCTTCCACGGTCATGTGGCCGCATGACGCGCATGGAACGCTGTTATCATCCCACCGAGGTGGTATCTATTAATCTACTTGCATCTGCATGCTTTCGAATTGCTAGGTTGGCAAGAGCTGGAGCTAGTGCGGGAGCTCACTCCGCACGCAGGGCTAGGGATTCAAACCTCCGAACTTGCGATCTTCCGATGGACAAGCCTGGTGTCTTACCCGCTGAGCCACCACGCCCCTTGTTTATCCTTCCTCATGGCCAAAACGATTTAAAATCCAAGTAGGCATGAAAAACGTGAGCCAAAACAACGAACTCAAATCTCTCCTGAAACAAAATTGGATGACCTGATCCATTAGAGGGCTTAACAGTGAAAAGCTGAAATGAACTTCCTGAGGAAGAATTTCAGTGTCTTGGTGTTCGGAAAAACCCTGTCGCACTAATTACCTTTCATCAGCAAAAAAAGACAGGGCTGTGACCCCCAAAGAGTTTAAATCTAGACTTAGAGGGAAAGAAGAAAGAGAGGAAGGGGAAGAGGCAAGATCATGTAATGATTAGAATAGAAGCGGGGAAAGCAGCTTCAAATGCCCATTCTTATATAAAGCTCATTAGGTTAGCTAAGCAATCTCAGAAGGTTGAAGAATGAGAGGACTTATGTATGGTGCCTTGAAGGGCTTGGACATAAGGGGGGATGTAATAAACCTAATAAATATGCCTGAAAATGTGAGCCACTTAAATTATGTGGTGGGTTAATTTATATCTTGGGAAGAGGATGAAGACTGAAGCTTTTCTCAAGAACTGGTTAGATGTTGGTTGAGAAGAGGAAACTCAACAAGATGTTGGTTGACATTGGCCAAGATGCTTCCCTTCCTCCTCTTCTCCTTGCAGAATTCCAGTGGATGAAATGTTCTAGGGGAAGGGGGGGGGGAAAGAAAAGAAAAAAGAAAAGAAAAGAAAAACCCTGGAAACTATTTCTTGCCCTGAAAAATTCATACTCTAATTTAGTCAGCATTAATTACTGTAGTCAAAACAATTCACCTATTTTTGTTAATGCGACTAGCAAATTTGAAAAACAATTAGTTTATTATAAGGGAAATTGGAGTATTTTGACAGTGCCCATTAGCTCTGCAAGATTTTCAGTGAGGTGCTTTCTTTCCCCCCCCCCCTTTTCTCATAAATTTAGCAGCTTCTCTTACTGCTTTTGGCAAAATCACAGCACAGAATTTAGATTGGGGTATAATTTCCCAGGGTTAAGGAAAACCTTTGGCCTTGGAGAGGTGGCCA
This sequence comes from Charina bottae, assembly GCA_023362775.1. Classification (NCBI taxonomy): domain Eukaryota; kingdom Metazoa; phylum Chordata; class Lepidosauria; order Squamata; family Charinaidae; genus Charina; species Charina bottae. Next base: position 15,317,940 of record JALMGJ010000015.1, read on the forward strand.
GGAGTCACACGCCAAAACAGCAGTGGCTGAGATTAAGTCAAAGAACAAATTTAATACGCACATTTAATTAAAATTCTCACATTAAATGCTATTCCTTTCTTTTATTGTATTTAATAACTTTCTCTCCCTGTCATATGGAAAATGACATCTTCGATAAGAACTTTTGGTAGCCCTGGGATAGCTGGGACAGCCAAGACTTTGGGGACCTCAAGCTGTGCCCCCAATGGCACTGCATCTCCCATCATCCCTCATCATTGGCTACCTGACTTGGGCAGATGAGAATTGGAGTTTAACATTGAAGCATTGATAAGCATCTGCCTTTTCTATCATTGATAGCCCATACAGGTAGCCCTTGACCATTCATTTAGCGACCGCTTGAAGTAACGATGGTGCTGGAAAAAGTGACTTACAACCGGTCCTCACACTTATGACCGTCGCAGAATCCCTGTGGTCATGTGATCAAAGTTCAGGTGCTTGGCAAATGGCTTGCACTTACAACAGTTGCAGCATTCTGGGGTCATGTGATCGCCATTTGCAACCTTCCCAGCTGGCTTCCGACAAGCACAGTCAATGGGGGAAGCTGGATTCGCTTAACAACTGCAGCAAAAAAGGTCGTAAAATCAGCGTGACTCACTTAACAACGGCCTCGCTTAACAATGGAAGTTCCAGACCCAATTGTGATTGTAAGTTGAGGACTACCTATAGGATTCTTGTATTTCTTTTCTATTTGTTCTTGGAATCTGATATAAACATCAATTTCTTCTTTTGAGGGAGACCTTCAAGTAGACTTGAGAGGAGTTCAGAAAGAATAGCCATGCCTTTTGCAATGCTGATCATTTCTGCTTATGTTCTCCTGAGGCTTTAAATATTCCAGTTGCTAAAGCTAATGCTTGCCAGTGCTTCAGTGCTACAATTAGTAGTACAGAATGTGGATAATTGTACATTGCAACGTGGACGTCATAGTGATTTTAAGTATTGTTGCATCTAGCTTTGTACTGTGTAGTACAGTCTTCTCCAGCCTGGTGCCTGCCATGCTGGCTGGGATTTATGGGAAATGTAGTCTCATCGCATGTGGAAGGCACCAATGGGGGAAAGGCTGATCTGCTATATTGAAGGGCAACAACTCTCAAGGGTTTCAAATGGGAGTATTTCTCAGACCTACTCAAAGGTACTGGGAATTGAACTTGGGACTTGTGCAGGCAAAACACGTACTTGGCCACTGAAACATGACCATTCCCTTTTTTGCTGGAAAGACCCTGCCAAGATCCTGCTTGTCCTTGGAAGGGACTCTTAAAAATAAAGTGATGAGAAAGATCAAGTCACTTGGGCTTCCACCACTCTTATTAGGTGTCCAAAAAAGAGGACAAACAGATCTTGGCAAAATGTGGTTGCACAAATTTTGCACACATTGATTTATATGACTAGATGCAAATTTGGAAATAATGACTAGACTTTTAATAGTAATACTATCCATCTCAGGGAGCAGATTTCAAAGACTTGTATGCTTTCTGTGCTGAGACCACTGCTGATAGATGACTTCAAAGCTTCTCATCCCTTTTTGCCTTAAAATCGTGCATAGTTCCAGCAGAGGAGAATGGTTTTCAATGATGGACTTTCCAAGAGAGAATGTAAAAAGGGCCTGCTGGAACTGATAGGTTGGTTGATATAAGGCTGGTGCCATTTTCTGATGCACATTTTTGACTTGTGCTCACTGTCTTTAAGCATTCCTGTTTATCTGTCAAACGAAACCCTGATATTCAAGAAAGAGGAGGTTTTGTTTTGATATGGATAAGTTGATGGATGGAAGCCTCCCTCCCTCCCTCCCTCCCTCCCATCCATCCATCCATCCATCCATCCATCCCCAGTTGTGTATATAAGACTGGCTTCCAAAGCAATGTAGAAGTATTAAAATACAGTGTAATTAGAGATGGGTTTCTCTATCCTTTGGACAGCATCCAAGCTCTTCCTATCATAGGGCAAAACAAGTTGTGAGCAGAACTGGAGGTGGCTGGTATAGTCAGCCTACAGAAAGCAGATAAGGATAAAAGTTAAGCCTGTTTTTTTTATGCACATAATTATCTATATTTTATTTCTTCTTTATTAGATATATTTATGGCCTGCATTTTTCCTGCATTCATGTATGATTAAAAACACTCAAAAGAGGTGCAGGTAAAACACGTTATTTTTCAAAGGAGATAATCACACAAAGAATCTTCAACCCAATAGATCAAATGCTTGCGGCAATGATGATGATGATGATGATATAATATCTTGGTAATGTTTTCTAGTCTGGTAAAGAAACATCTGCAGGAAAACAACCAAGGTCAGAGAACATCAAGAATCTCATAGTTCAACCCTGATCTACATATAGTCTCTACCATTGGAATATCATCTTAGCCAGGATTTGAAAAAAAAATGCACAAGTGCAACCCCCAGACCACTTGAAGTCAGGAGTTCTATAAGCAATTCTAATACAGAAAGTTTAAAAATCCCGCTGAATCCAGGCAGGGCATTTGAGTGAGTCAAAATAGCTTTTTGGGACCCAGCCATATGCTATAGCTGGAGATTAATCTTCCATTACAGTAGCACTTTTAGAATAATCCTCACCCCCTCTAATAGCAAATGCGGCCAGTGAGTGCCAACAGAATTGCCATCGAAATGGAGCCATGGAGAAACAAGAAAGGATCAGCTTTCTCACTTTGCAGAAATCCAACATTTTCTCTTTTCAAGAGAAGAACAAGCCATTATGGAGGCAGATCCTCCCAAGAAAACAATAGCAAATGACTGAGTATGTTTAATGACTACAGCAGGATGTTGAAACAGGACTTCAAATATCCAGACACATTTAGCTATGGCAGTTCTCTGGCTGTATTTCTTAGCAGGCTTATTTCAAAGTATTATTGTGTGAATAAAAGGTCTAGGGGGACTCCTGTATGCTACTTTGAGCTTCTGGAGGAAAAGTGGTATATACATGTAAATATGAAATACGAGAGCTAGGGATCCAGTTCTTTTAGAGTGCCATCTTTTGTTGAGTTGTGTGTTTAACAATTATTATATAAACTGTGCTAATTCTTATTACCTATAGAGAAAACCTCTCTTCTCTAGGTGGTTTAGCTGCTGACCACATCAGATTCATCCTAGAATCCAAAAAAAAACCACACCTAATTTATGTAATAGGCTTCCAAAACTAGTTTACTTGAGCCAGATTATAATCCTGGTTCTCAGCCAGTTGGTTGGATGTTATGGCCATTGGTAGTCAAACAAATCTGGAAGACGCTTTCATTTATTTCAGTGGAACAGCTGGCAGCTTGTTTGCACAAGATGGTTCAGTACTTTTATATAATTAGCCAATAAAAATCTACATTTTGCGGGGAGGTTATTATATTGGTTTCTTGTTATGGTTACTAGGAAGGAAACATCCCACAGCAGTCATGTGGGCATGGAAATGGGTGTGGACAATATTTGGTGACCAGAAACTGCTCTTAATGGTATTTGGGAGGAGAAGGGCAGCGGAGGAGAGGGTAGCAATAAAAAATGAGCAGGACATGCCACATGCATGGATGATCAGCAGAATGTTCTATTTGTTTTGTTTTGTTTTTAATCTGATGTTTGGGGAACTTCTTTTCCCCCCTAAAAATAACACATTACATCTGCTTGGGGTCTTTGCTTTAGCTTTTGTGCATTTCCCACTTCCAAATGGCAATCAACCAAGCCATCAGTTCTCAGTAACTGTTGGAGGAGGCATAAAAAACCAGGTTTGAAATTTGGGACAAGAGGCAGCTCTAGGGAAACAGGTTGTTCCCTTGTAAAACAGATGGATTGAATGGATAGTTGTTCAGTCATTCAGTTGTGTCTGACTCTTTCTGACTCAATGTATACCATTTTGCCAGAACTGTCTCTCTGTAAATGCTTCTTTGAGTCCTTGCAAGCTCTTATTTAAGCCATCAGTATTAGTATCTTTTTTTTTTAATCCGTTCAATTGTATCCGATTCTCGGAGACTGCCTGGACAAGTCCTTGCAGTTTTCTTGGCAATATTTTTGGAAGTGGTTTGCCATTGCCTGCTTCCTAGGGCTGAGAGAGAGAGACTGTCAAAAGGTCACCCAGCTGGCTTTGTGCCCAAGTCAGGACTAGAACTCATGGTCTCCTGGTTTCTAGCCTGGTGCCTTAACCACTACACCAGACACAAATCCAGCTGGGTGATCTTGGGCCAGTCTCTCTCTCAGCCCTAGGAAGCAGGCAATGGCAAACCATGTCCAAAAACCTTGCCAAGAAAACTGCAGGGACTTGGCCAGGCAGTCTCTGAGAATTGGACACGATTGAACAGATTAAAAAAAAATTATCTAGCTATCTTATCTTCTGCAACCTCTTTTTCAATGGCTGTTGATTTTCCCAAACATTGGGGTCTTCTCCAAAGTCTCTTGAATTATGATTATGACATTATGTTTTCCAACAAATTTAAGCTTTAATTTAGCAGTGCTTTCCAGTGAGCATTCTGGTGCCTTTACTCCATTGAAAAGTATATTTTATTTATTATTTTATTTATTTAATTTATATGACCGCCCATCTCCCCCAACGGGGAACTCTGGACAGTTTACAATAAAATAGATTAAATAAAAATATAAATATGAAATATAAAACCAACAGTTTATACAAATTAATATAATAAATGTTATAAAATCCAAGTGGGAGACAATATTAATAAAAGAAGGGCATTATAAAATTAAGGGATTAACCACCCCCATGAGGAGCTATCGTTTCCTCCCTCCCATGCCAGGTGGCAGAACCAGGTCTTCAGTTCTTTCCTAAAGGTCGGGAGGGAGGGGATCTGTCCCAACTCTGGTTAATCTATAAGATACTAGACAGGTTTGTCAACTCCTGTAAAGTTGAACACCTGTTAAAAGCATTAAATGAGAAGAAAATATAGGGAGCTTTGAGATACTTGCATTTGTCCTTTATGCTGCTGCACGTCTCCTGTTCTCCAGGCATGTTTTTGAAGCTGTTTTATAACTCATGTCCTTTCCAAAATGAGTGAGTGATCTAACTGGAAATGCCTGAATAAACTTAGCAGCAATATACTTTGAAACTGTTTCTAGCCCTTATTCTTAACCAAGTTGAACAGTTCCAAGTACAGTACATTGGATTTCATAGCATGAATTAAGGCCACTGGTCTGTCATCATTTCTTTGAATGTTAATGTTGCAGAAAAGTGTGACTTTTTTAAGGGAAAGGAATTTTGTTGCATGGGCCCATTTGCATGCATCAGTATTAGAATTAATATTGACATTATCAGTCAATGCTGGCAGTATGGTGACCTTTGATATCTATCAAGGGTAGGCAGCGTGAGACGTCACTGAATCAGCGGACTCTTGGTGGCTCACCCATCATTCTTATTTTTCTAAAAGATTTCTATAATTTTTTAGAAAAGACCTTGACATGCTGCAGTTGGGTGCTCTTTGGTTGGCCATGCCCACTTCTTCCACTGAATAGAGATTTCTGATTCTTCTCCCTTACTCTCAAGAGCTGGGGAACTTCTTTGCTCATCCTTCTCCATCAGAAAAAGCCTCATAGAAGGGGTTTTCTCAAGGTGCCTTCCCTTGGGTTTTAATTAAAACATGGACAGTCAGGGTAGTTGCTTGAGACAAGCTAGTAGGGTGAAGGATAGGATACTTTCAAAAATCCTTTGGCCATCTCAGGATTAAATTAGTACAGGAATACTACTTCGCCTTCAAATTTGCTTTCACCAAATTGAAAGAAAACTGGTAGAGGTGTTTTGCATAGAATCTGCATATGTATATGTGTCTGTGCGTATTTCATATAAAAGTATGTATGGGTCTATATGCATATGCCTGCCTTCCTTCCTTCCTTCCTTCCTTCCTTCCTTCCTTCCTTCCTTCCTTCCTTCCTTCCCTCCTTCCTTCTATATCTGACTTTTGAAAGGGAAGGAAGGAAGGAAGGAAGGAAGGAAGGAAGGAAGGAAGGAAGGAAGGAAGGGGGTTGTTTTTTATATGTACATATCAAACCATACATAACATACATACATAAACACACGAAGACACTCTTACCAGTGCAATTTCAGGCTCCATGGACTGGTTGCATAGTTATTTGAATCCTGGCCAAAGTTCTTTTTCTTACCGCAAGCAAGAGAATGCGTCCAACTCCAACAATAGGAATTGGTGGAACGTTAGTCAACTTCCAAGCTGTGTAAGTCAACGATAATGATTCTAAATACACTTTCATATTTAAAGTGTACTTAACAGGATTGGCCAACTGTCAAATTCTAGGACCCAGGTCATATGCTTTCCTTCATAATAGTCTCCCGTTAATAGAGTTTTTATTATTTAGATTTGGCAGGCATACATGCTTTTATTGAATGAACTTCCTGCTAAGTTTCTGAGGGGAGTGATGGCTGGCTTATAACATAATTGCTCTATATGTTGATAATATCTTTTATTGTAATTGTTTTTCATTGTTTTTAATAAAAGAATTGGAATAAAGGGAGACATAGCAAAAGATGGTTTTTCCCCTCCTTTCATTATTCATGATGCTAACAGAAAATTTATCCCAAATAAGCATTTTACAGGGGTAAAAAGGTTTCATTCCAAAAGTGCCTAATTTAAATCAGTTTATACAATGAACCAGCTAATGATCTTTAGCACTGAGAGGTGGATGCTTTTATATTCTTTTCCCCCCCCCCATGAATAGACTTGTGGAGATGGGGAGATGGGGGGAAGCTCCATTGTGTAGAGATATGGTAAGCTTCTACAGCCCATCTTTTATCAACAGATAAAAATTACAAAGTAGCAAGTGGAAAATAATTTAAAAAATTAAATGAAAAGAAATCTAGTATGAATTAAAGTGCTTCTTTGCGTTCTGATCGGTGGGGTTTTTTTTTTTGGAGGGGGGTTTTAGCATTTTTATGGTGAATTGCCATATTATCTGTTACATCAGTTTACAATGAGGCTGCTATCAGACATAAAACAGATTTATAATATCATTAAAACCCGATATCAAAGAATGAATAAGCAATTCAATAAAATTACAATAACGCAAAGATAAAATGAAAGCCTTTTCAATAACAGTTTTATGTAAGAACATTTTGCAGATAAATATGTGTTTATAGATCTTTTAAATGCACATTTATTATACTGTTTCTAATAGTGCCACAGGGGTTAATCCCCCCCCCATCTTCTTTTATGTTGTAGACTACACATGGTCTAAAAACCAGCTGCAAAATCTCCAACAGATTGTATTAAGGATGGATTTGTGTGTGTGTGTGTGTGTGTGTGTGTGTACGTGTATGTGTGCAGAATTCTCAACTGATTTTAGAGGAAAGATGCAGTTTTCATGCATAATTTGGTTTCCAGAAGTGGCTTAAAGGCAGCATTTTCAAATTGACTACTGTTTCTATCAGGTTAGGATTCGATGCCAGGAGGGGCAGGGAGAGAGAAAGAGAGGAAAGGATTTGAAAGTTGGGGGAGGTGAATCTCTGAACATCTGTTGCATATTTTCACCCAAAAGTCAGTTCTGTCCTGATCTTCCATCCATTAAGTCACAATAAATTATATTTGAAAAATTGCCCATAAATATTCAGAGTTTAAATCTGTATTTAAAAATCACACACACACACACACACACACACACACACACACACACACACTAAACCAATGGATTTTGATCCACTTGAACCATGTGTAACTATATCACATGATTTGGAAAAGTGTGAACTCTGGTGTGCATTAAAACAATGTTCTCATTTGCACACTCACTCAAGAGCAATGAAATTCCTATTCAATATGTATCTCAGAAACCATAAAAAAGGCCCTACAAGGATCTTTGATTTTAAGTCAGTTTTTGGATGCTAATCCTTGGAAAGGCAATAATATAAGCATTGATGGTTTAATTGTATGATCATATAATTATATACCCCTCCTGTATCAAGCAGAGATATAACTACAGCTTAAGGGCATATTCTACTCAGGAATATTTCAGCCCTTATATGATCCATTTTAGTATTTTCCTTCTGGAAATATATGAAACAGGGTGCAATCTTTTGCTTTGTTTTGTCTTTTGGGGGAGGGCACCTCAGGCATTTTATTTCTATTTATTTACAAATATTAAGGTGAGTTAATGCCTGGGAATAGCGCTGTCATATTTGATTGCAAAAATCTGGGTGACTGCAAGTTGGCAACAGAGAGGTGCACTTTGCTTCATCTGGTGGTCCCCTAAAATTTTGCAGCCCAGAAATGATAGGAAGCATAGGAAAATACGATTTTGAAAGACGTAAAAATATACATCAGCCTTGGGGCTTTCCATAGAAGCCCTGGTCATTACAGAGAAGGTTTCCTTAATAACATGTGCATCCATTTGGGAGATCAGTTATTTTCATAGTGTCTCTTAAAGAGAGAACTATATCTGTACAACTTGAATAATCATGGCCTGTGTCTCAGGCTCCAGTTTATACATGAACAGGCTGCCATTTTATAACTTGAAGCTGGCTGTTATGCATCTCGGAGGGTTGACACCACAGGATAGTCCTATTTTCCTAGTAGAACCTTCCATAGCCAAGTGTATCCCAGCTGTGCAATGGCCGCACGCCCACGGTGAAATAGTTTTAGACTTATACAGCTACTTACAGTGTAAGATTCCTTGCTGCAGTGTCAGTAGCTGGGAATGTTGAGTGGGAACAGCAATGGTTTTCTGGCCATCCCAGCAACATGGCTCATGGAAAATCAAGAGAGAAAAGCAGGAACATGTTTGGCTCAGAACACAGGTGACTTCCAGCTCTCATGGACTGCCCTGGCTGATAACAGTTCCATCAGGCAATTTGAACCCTCTTTATCCTCCCTGATTGTGATGGGAATGACCATGTGAAGAACTAGAGCTTAGATTTAGTTGTTTTCCTCTTCCCTCTACATCTCCTTGTGGATCCTCTATTCCATATTTAAGCCCTACAGCCCTGACAATGGATATTTGAAAGGTGATCTGGGAACATTTTGGATATAAATAGCAAAGTAAAAAAAAATCCTTGTATGAATGACTGTGGACCTGGTAGCAGGCCATCTTAAAGATTTGGTTTCATCTAGACCAACAATTCTCAAACATTTTGGTCTCAGGATCCCTTTACATGCTTAAAAATGACCGAGGACCCCAAAAAGCTATGGTTTATCTGGGTTATGCCTATCGATATTTACTGTATTAGAAATTAAAATTGAGAAATTTAAAAATGTTTATTTATTTGACTTCACGGACCCCCTGAAAGGATCTCGGAAACCCCTAGGGGTCCCTAGGCCACACTTTGAGGACTACGGATATAGACCCACGGGCCCTGCTGAACAGGAAAAGAAAAACTAATTGCAGAGAGTGCTTAAAGCTTTCCACCCTTAAAAAAAATATTGGTGCAACACACACACACACACACACACAAACACAGACAATCATTTTCCTTTCTTTACTCTGAGGATCACTTTCTGTTCATCGAGTGTTGTAGATCTTCACGGCCCTCCAAATCTTCTCCAGAACTGATCACAAATTCTCTCCCCCCCCCCCCCCGTTTCCTTCATG